>PVJD01010003.1:0-57357 GCA_004026545.1 Mormoops blainvillei
CTTGGTGAAAAGCTCTGCTGTTGATTTCCTAATAATTGTATCTTTGAACTTGTGTTTTGTAAGGGAAGTTCAGTGAGACAATGGAGCAGAGATACACCTGAGTGCGCCCACAGTAGTACGTTGCCAGCTATTTACATACAGCATCAGTCATTGTCAGATGGCTTCCATAACAAATCTAACTTGTACTGGCTCTGGGTCTCATTGAATTCCCATGCACGGTGGGTCCACCACAATCTATGCTCACTCTATACCAACATATTTAAGGCTGAATAAGTGGGGACCCTGACAACGCAAGAGGTCATGCAGAAAGTAATGGTATTCTAAGAAACATGAATACCCAAAGAAAATTTATGCTAAAAATTGACATAAATGAAAAGGGAAAGATAGGTCAGCCCATACATAGTTCCTTTTCCTTTCAGTTCTTCCTTGCTCATCAATAAGCCAAAAATAGGGTGTTGGTAGAATGTGCTGGGAACAAGAAATGGATAAATCAGTTTTATGATTTCAGTTGTTTAGGCAAAAATGAAATACATATGTACAGATGAGCTGTGAAATACTGGTGATTCCACACAAGTTAAATTACTAAGATTGGCACTGCACAATATAAAGGTGAATGGTAAAATTCATGCTAATAATTCAAAATTTTAATTTTTATTTACTTAAAATGACAATGATCTTTACTACGTCTTATAAAAAATGAAATAGTTTTAAAGAGCAAACTTTACATGTATCAGTACTTTTAAGGGCACTTTTTTCTTGCTTCCTGAACACTTTCATGTTGCACTAGGCCTCACAAATTCTTGTTGTTTTCTATCGATTCAGTGACCAAAAAAAAGCATTTTCTTTATTTATTTACCAACATAGAGCTTTTTATCCTTCCCCAACCACCAAGTTTCACCTTGTTACCAAGGAATCAAAAAAGGGAGAAGAAAAAACAACCAAGAGAGATGGGTAACGTTAATTCAGAACACAGAACTAGTGCTGAAATGCCCAAGTAATTGATTTATTTTTTTAAAATAAGTAGGTTAAATGCCTTCAGATTTACATTTTAGGATGATTCTAACAAGGATGTGAACAGACCGTTTGTTCTCATATCCACTGCACACTAGAAAAGTAAACAAAAAACTCATTATGCTTCTGTTTCCGCATGTTGGGTTACTCCCTCCCACCCCATCGATATCTTCCTGTGCTGACTCAGGACTCCAAAACTCAGGATAGAAATCAACAGAGAACCAGCCTTCACTCCCAGCCTAAACCTCTAAGATCTACTGAGCGAAATACTCTGTGTCCCAATTAAATCTTTCTGGTTCTTTTCAGAGAAAGTTCACTCCGATTGTTCTCTTCCTCTTTCCATCTTTGAGCAGGATTCTTATCAGATCCTCCTAGCCCATCCTACTTACAAACAGGAGCTGGGAGGGAGAGAACTTCCCTGGAGATGGTCGGCGATGAGGACCCAGTCCCAACGCCCTATAGGTCCTGTCTAGAAAGTGATTGGGTTGCATCCTTACATTTGGAGGTGATGTTTCTCTTCACAAACGGGGATATTTCCCACCTCCAAACTTCTGTGCGGCCTAAGAGTGATTAATGAATCTGTTCCACCCACACAAGAGTTTGGAAGATGCCCAGTAATGAATGGCAAAAATGTATGATCCTGCTGTAAAACATCCTGCTCCCCCTCAGCTTGACGTGCGACCCCGTTCGAAGCAGAAAGGAAGAAAACTGCCTTACTTGTGCTGCAGGTGGCACTGTTGCTTGGATCCCAAATCCACTTTTCAGCACTAGTATTCAGGAATTCAGGACTCCGGGCATCCCATTATTGCCCCCTGGTGGATGACACGATGTAATAGCTTGTCCATCCTGAACACCTACGGGAAGTATTTCTCCAAGCTTCGTTATTTTTCTTAAGTATATTTTATTGATTATGCTATTACAGTTGTCCCATTTTTCTCCCTTTTATCCCTCTCCTCTCAGCACCCCCATTCCCTTCAGCATTCTGCCCCCTTAGTTCATGTCCACGGGTCATACATATAAGTTCTTTGGCTTCTCCATTTCCTGTACTATTCTTAACCTCCCCGTCTGTTTTGTACTTACCAACTGTGAATCTCAGTAACTGACCACTTTAACATATACTTTCTCTAGAGCAGTTAACTATTTTTCCATAAACTTGAAAGTTTAGACTCTCATTTAGCTGACAATTTTTCTCAATTATCAGTGTTTTTCACCACTATGTTATTTATTGATGTTCCCATTGTCTTGAAAGTCCATTTCTCTCGTCCCTGGCAGGCTACATCTTGCAAAAACTTCTGAGTAGCAATTACTCAGCTACTAACCATCTCAGAGGTTGGGTCCCCAGCAGGGGAGCTGGTCAGAAACTTCAAACTATAAGAGCAGTTCGATCACTGACTTCTTTTTCCCTTCCTGAAATGACATATATTTCTTAAAAACTAGGTTAGTGTGATGTTTGGATAATAAAAAATGAATGCCCGAGCAGTTTAGCTAAAGCTCCCCACCTCCTACTAGGATACAACCAGATACTAGAAAATTCATGTAAAAAATCGAACTTCGTTATCTGACAAAGGGTATCTACCAAAAACTACTGCAGTATCATTCTTAATGGAGAAATTCTAGAAGTGTTCCTTTAAGAAGTCAGTATTGACAATGACAGCTACTATAACTGCTTGTGTGCAACATGGTACTCCGGCTCTCGCGTTGGGGTACCTTATCCTAGCCCATTCATACTCTCCTTTCCTAATTAGCACAGTGAGAGGAGAAAGCACATAAAAAGATATAAGGACTGAAAAGAAAAAAACCAAATCTTATTTATTCATAGATAATTAAAATACAAATGTTCAAATTATTCAAATTAATAAGAAAGTGTAGCAAAGTGGATATAAAATCAACATTCAAAAATCAAGTGTATTTTCTGTATGCCAGTAGAAACCAAAAAGTTAGAAAGCATACTTCTTAAGGAGAGGCTAATTTCTGTAAGAACAAAATAAAGTATCTAGAAATTAACCTACTAAAATATGTTTAAAACTTTTATGGAGAAAATTATGAAGTTTTATTGCAAACCATGAAAGAATGCCTAAATAAATAAAGAAGATACCTTAGTGGATAGGAAAATTCAAATCTTACGAGTCCTAGCTCTTTCTGAATTAATGTATAATAAAATTTCCCTAAGGGTTTTTGTGGGAATTTTACAAATGATAAAATTCCTATGGAAAGCCCAAAGCCAATAACTGTCAACATGTTCCCAGGGAGGGGATGAGGAGAGAGAGGAAAACAATAGAAGACACATTCTATAAAGATTTATTATAACAAAATACCAGGTGTAAAAACTGTCACAGGGATGTAAAGTACAGCGTAAGGAATATGTATAGTCAGTAATATTCTAATAACTGTGTATGGTGTCAGATGGGAACCGGGTGCATCAGGGTGATCACTGCATAAGATATATAAATACCTAAGCACTATGTTGTACACATGAAACTAATATATTGTATGTCAACTGTAATTGAAAAAAAATTTAAAGATTTATAATAAAGTGGAAGAATGACTGGCACATTGGCAATGTAACACAGAAGAGAGCTCAGAAACAGACCTATATCATATCTGGAAATAGTGTGAGAGTCATTATTACAGATGACTGGGGAAAGAATAAACCTTCAGTAAATGGTACTGGGATGACTGGATATCCATTTTAATAAAAGAAATTTTACCTCTACCTCAGAGAGCACACAAAAATCCATTAAAATGAAGTAGAGACTTGAATGTGAATGGTAATTAAAATAGACATGGTGAAATTTTATTCTTGGTTTAGGACTAGATAATGATTTTAATACAAAGGGCTGTCTAAGCCCAAAATCTGTGATGAGAGCTTTTAAAATGTACTGCAAATAAATCAAGAAGCCCAATGAAAAGCAACCATGATGCAATGTCTCATTCAAATAAATAGACAGCAAAAAAAAGTAATTAAACATACTAAATCTTCATTAAATCTTTGAAAATTAAATAAAAATGGAGAGGCATTCTTAGTGCATACAGCCTTAGACATCTTATAACTTCTTGTCAAATATTCCTTTTATCATTAAAGAATAACCTACTTCAGTAGATCTTATGTTTTTTCATTTCACACACACAAAAAGTTTGATGAATGATGAAATTTGAGTTGATAAATGTATTAATTAACTTGATTGTGGTAATCTTTAATTTTTCCTTACTGAATAATTATTGCAATCATAAGGAACAAAGACTAATACAACAAACACAAACATACCCACTACTCACCATAAGAAAAAAGTACTAATAGAGTTAAAGCCACCTGGGTACTCAACTCTGATAGATACCTTCCCCACCCTCCCAGAGGTAACTCTTTTAATTAATCTGATGTTGATTGTTTTCATAAATTTCTTTGTTCTTTTACTAAATACTTAAATTATTCTAATGGCATGGTTATGCATTTTTAAACTTTATACTTGTGTACATAATATATTGATTTGCATATTTACTCACCATTATATTTTCAGATTGCATTATGTTAACATTTGTAGCTCTGTTTCATTAATTTTCATTAGTGAGTAGTGTTCCTCTTTGTGACCATTTCACAATTAATTTATCCATTCTCATATTGGTGGATATCTTTCTGTCCATCTTTCCAAATTTTTGCTACTATTGAAAATGCTGCTATAAACATTTCTCTGTGTATATGTATAAGAGTTTCTGCAGGGGTGGATATGCTGAGTTGCAGATCATCTGCATTTGTAACTTTACTGAAAATTAACAAATTTATTCAAAGTTGTTAAATAAAATATACAGGTAGTGCCTCCTTTATGCACAGTAAACACCTTACAAATTTTCTCTCCCCTTTGTTCCATTCCCTCTCAATAACTTCCACATAAATTGCAGACTTTTCACCAAATAATTTCTCCTACTCTGAAGTCCCAGCACCCAACCTCCACAAAATCTTATCACCACCCCGCCAACGTCTTAATCTCCCTGAGGCTGAAACCCCCTAGGGCAGCGGGAGTTCTTGGTTGTCTCTCCCGCCTCCTGTTTCCCCTTGACTCAGTGGAGGTACATGTCCCTGCCGAATAAGTCTAGCATTTGCCTCCTTTCCTAGCTCTTTTTATTAAAGCAAATTCTCTTGTGAATAAAAGTCTTCAAATTTTTACACCAGCGACTTCCCAAGCTAATTCAATACATTAATCTATGCCTTGTTTTACATATCCATTTCAACACATATTCTAGAGGAAATATCCATATCTCTGTACACAAAAGAACTTAGTTTGATCCAAAGATTCTGGATTTTATAACTGATCTTCAGAAATTACATACACTATGTGTGTATGTGCATATGAGTACTTTACCAGGGGGTAAGTCTGTGATGTCCATCACATTCTCAGAGAAGTTTATGACCCCATAATAATGTGTAATCAACTTTTACATACATACCTGAATGAATTTGAGGTATATAGGATAAGGCCAGGCCCACTGGAGCATTACGGGCTGGAAGGGTTCCTTGGTGCCTCCCCGCTGCTGCAGACATCCCTTTGCACAGCCTGAGTCTGTTTATTCAAGGAAACAACTGGAGGCTATAGGCTACAATTATCCTATCTGGTCTATAATTTTTAAGTACAAATTATATAAATCAATAACTTTGCCTGCATGTGTTTTTCCAGGTTAATGCCTCAGATACATAAAACATCTAATAAATGGACACTTCTGTATATTCGTCCTAGTCAATTGAAATGATAATAAATGATGAAACTTAACTCCTTTAAATATAATATCTATCCCAGAGATTCTTTTAAAAATTCATTTACTATATATCTCCATGGAACTTCAAAGAAATTGCTGTTCGTTGCTATAAAAAAGAAGAAAGAATAGGTTTTTTATAACTTCAGCTGATAACTAAGAATATTCCTTTCTTAATTTTCTATAGTGAATGCATTTATGAAGATCCAACTAATATATTCATGGAATATGAGGCATGTAGCCACTCATATTTACAACTAAATCTCTCAAGCGAAAGTGTAAATTGCTGACAACAGAAACGTTTATATTGGCCAAGCACTGTGGTTTGATTAAGTTTGCTCATTTATTTTATAAATCTGTTATAAAGCCATTAGAAGAGTTTTATTACTTAAATTATGAGACTGAGTCAGAGTGACCTTCTAAATCTATAAATTAATTAGAACTCTATTACCAGAGTACTGAAAATATCCACTCTTCTTTCAATGAATATATTTTTCTACTTCATTACAAATAAATTGTGATTTAGCTCACAATTTCCCTTACTGGCCATCATTCATACGTATGCTACTTGGATAGATCAGCAAATACAAATTTCCTTCACTAGCCATTTCTAAGTAGATGAGAGAAATATTGTACAGAAGAAATTAACTTCAATTAAAATAGTGTCTATATTTAATACATGGTATAAACACATGTCTAAGCAAGGATGGTCTGTCTTTAGTCTTTGCAAAAGAAAATCTTTTTGCTGTCTTTATAACTTTAACATGGGAGTTGCCTCAGCTCAGTGTTTCTGCTTTCTCCTAATTTTTTTTGCTGTTATTTTGTTCTTTCTACTACTTTATCATCGCTTTCTTGATATCCTTTGTATAAGGTCATTTATCAGTTCATCCTTATTAAGTTTTTCTCATGTCTAATCATCTTATGCCAGATTTGGCTTGTGATTTTTTTTTCTAACTACCTACAAAATCATATTTGACTGTGTTCATGTGGTTCGGGCTGGGCTGACTTCAGCACCTCTACCACTTCTCACCTCAGTCACAGCAATTGGTCCAGGGTTAGGATCAAGATCTGGGCTGAGTCAATCTGGAAAAAGAGTTCTCATTTAGGGTTTTATACCCTGATAAAAATTAAGATTAGAGTTGAGAAAGAGATAACCTGAGAATAGTGCAGCCACACAGAGCAGAACAGAGAGCCACAGATTTAAAGGCATGTTTTTGAACACCTGGACCCAGCTGTGCCTGAATAATCCCTTAACTTTTCTTTCCTACAAAAGCACTGATTTGCCAAAACCAGTTTGAATCATGTTTGTTTTGTATAAAATAAGAGTTCCAATACCTTATTTTGTTTTAAAATATTTTATTTCCAATTAGAAAGGGAAGTTATTACTACCAAAATCCTAAATATGCCCCATAGAACAACATTGCATTACTCAGGATACATTAGATTCCAAGGAATGGAATGCAGTTTTTTAATTTTGTCTAAGTTAAATGGGATGTTTCATTATTTGCTCATCCCTGTAAAGTTTCAGAGGTAAAGCAAGCTTGGCCATGGCTGGTTCCCAGAACTCAAACATTATTCTTACCTTACTAATTCACCATTAATTCCTTATTTCAGTTTGACATAACTTTCTCTTGCCTCAGACAGATTTTCTCCATGTGGAGAGAATGTGACCACGAGCAGCTCCAGAATAGCATCCAGATCAAATTTCTATGATCATTAGAAGAAAGACTATGATTCCTCCAGTTCTATGTCATCTAATAATACCTTCCTGGGTCATATCTCTATCTGAAAAAAATCACACGGCAATTGTATAGAGTCTATAACTAACCAGCCCTGAATTACATGCTCATTTCTGTGATCAAGTGAAAGCTGCTTATGATTGGTGATCCCAATAGAACTTCATTTAATTGGAGCAGGTTCTGTTCGGTGGGGTCGACCCCTACACAGCAGCTCCTTTGCTGTAGTAGCAGCCGGTCCTTGCAGCCCATCAGCCTAGGGGGTCAGACTCTCCCAGTGATGCGCCAACAGCAATCAAGACCCAGCCACAACAGGACAGTGCATACAACTTAGGCAGGAGGTTCACCTAAAGCACACAGATCAGGTGACCAGGGAGGCTGCACCACTGGCTATATAAGAAACCTACTACGTAAGCCACTCTACCAAGTCTGGGAGATATAGCAGCTAAACCTAATACATAGGAACAAACACTGAGAAGCAGCCATAATGTGGAGACAAAGAAACAGGTCCTAAATGAAAGAACAGGAGAAATCTCCAGGAAAAAAAAACCACAAAAAACCTAAATGAAATGGAGGCAAGCAAACTACTAGATAGAGTTCAAAACAATGGTTATAAGGATGCTTAAAAAATTTACAACTCCAACAGCATAAAAGGGGACAGACATAGAAACCACAAAAGAAAGGACCAGTCAGAAATGTAGGATATACTAACTAAAATGAAGAATAACAGGGAATCAACATAGAGTAGAGGGAGCAGGGAATTAAATCAGACATTTGGAATATGTGGAAACACAAACACCCAATAAGCACAGCAAAAATAAAAAATCCAAAAAATGAAGATAGCATAAGGAGCCTCTGGGACAACTTCAAGCATGCCAACATTTGTACCGTGAGGGTGCCAAAAGGCAAAGAAAGAGAGCAAGAAATTGAAAACCTATTTGAAAAATGAATGATGGAATACTTCCCAAACCCAGTGAAGGAAATAGACATACAAGTCCAGGAAGTGCAGAGAGTCTCAAGCAAGATGGACCCAAAGAGGCCCACTTCAAGAAACATCATAATTAAAATGCCAAAGGTTAAAGACATAGAATCTTAAAGGCAACAAGATAAAAGCAGTTAGTTACCTACAGGGGAGTTCCCATAAGACTGTCAGGTGATTTCTAAAGAGAAACTTTGCAGGCCAGAAGGGATCGCCAAGAAATATTCAAAGTGATGAAAAGCAAGGACCTACAACCAATATTACTCTATTCAGCAAAACTATAATTTAGAATCGAAGGACACACAAGCATAGCGCTTTCCAGGCCAGAGAAAGCTAAAGGAGTTCATTGCCACCAAATCAGTATTATAGTAAACGTTGAAGGAGCTTCTTTAAGAAAAAGAAAAAAGATTAAAATATGAACAATAAAATAGCAGTAAATACATATCTATCAACATTTTCTGGGGTTTTATGAAAAGAAATCCAAAATACTAAACCAAAAAGATATATACATCCATTTGCATATTGAAGTTTTGTTTGCAATAGCCAAGATATGGAAACAACCTAAGTGTCCATCAATAGATGAATGGGTAAAGAAGAAGTGGTACATATATACAATGGAATAGATTCAACCATA
This sequence comes from Mormoops blainvillei, assembly GCA_004026545.1. Taxonomy (NCBI): domain Eukaryota; kingdom Metazoa; phylum Chordata; class Mammalia; order Chiroptera; family Mormoopidae; genus Mormoops; species Mormoops blainvillei. The sequence goes on from PVJD01010003.1 coordinate 9,104, forward strand.
AAAAAAGAATGAAATTTTGTCATTTTCAAAACATGAATGGACCTACAGGGTATTATGCTAAGTGACATAAGTCAGAGAAAGACAAATGCCCAATGATTTCACTTAAATGTGGAATTTAAACAAAATAAATGAGCAGAACAGAAACAGACTCATAGATACACAGAATATTTTGACAGTTTCCAAGTGGGAGAGGGGTTAAGGGTATGGGTGAAAAATATGAAGGTATTAGGAAGTACAAATTGGTAGTTACAGAATAGTCACAGGAATGTAAAGTGCAGCACAGAGATATAGTCAAAAATATTGTAATAAATATATATGGTGTCAGACGGATACTAGATTTATTGGGGTAATCACTTCATAAGTTAAATAAATATGTAATAATGGGATTGTACACCTGAAATTACTATAATATTGTATGTCTACTATACTTTAAAAATTAAAGAGGAAAACAAGATTGAAAAAAGATTTTGTAATGCCTCATTCTTAAGTATGAATGGACAGTAAAAAATTACCATAGAGTTAAGATATCTCCAACATAAATAAGAAAAAAAATTTAAAACAGACATTTTAAAAAACTATAATGAAACAAAGGTACACAGGGAACAAAAAAGAATATTGAAAAAGGAAACAAAATTTGTAATTTGAATCCTCAAAAGTATCACAAAACATTTCATACATAAAACAAGAGAGAACATGAAAAGAAAAGTTTAATATTGGAAAGTAAAAATACTATCTAAATTCATGAAAGTAGAAAATAAAGTCCTTGAAACCTCTGAAAAGTTAAAAAAAATAAAATATAAAAAACACAAGACAAAAGATAGGCATGGAGGTTTAAGCTAGAAAGTCCTACAACAAGCTGAGATGAATTCCAGAGGAAATTGTAGAAGAGAAATAGTCAGAGAAACGACATGAGAATATTTCCTGCAATGAAAGGACATGAATTTCCAGATTAAAAGAGGCAACCAAATGCATGGCACATTAAATAGAAAAGGCCCACAACGATGTGTCAGGAATAAAGAAGTCATGATGTTTCCAATATAAAACATTACATCACACAAAGATTGGGACTGAGAAACAGCATTGACTTCTTAAGAAATAGCATTGTAAGTTGAAAGACAATGGTGCAACACCTTCAAAATGATGAAGCATTCATTCTCAAATTATCATTCAAAGACGGGCATAGAATAAGAACATATTCAGAGGATAAGATAGATATTTTCCTTCCATTCATTCTTTCAAAAGGACCCACACAAGAATGGGCTCAAGCAAAATCAAGGAGTAAAATAAAGAAGAAGAAAATGTGAAATGTGAGAAAAGCGGAACCAACCCAACGAGGCAGCACAGAGGACTCCCGGGTAACTGGCTGTGCAGCCTGCATTGGAGAGAACAGAGAAACTGCAATCAGATGCCTTCCAGGAAAAACTATGCAGGAGTTCACTTTATTTTATGGAGCTTTTTGATTGGACACGGGGTAGGAGAGGATATGTAGAGATCAAGTATTACACATGAAAAAACTCTGACAGTAAAAAAACTGCTGCAAAAGGAGAAATGCATCACAGCATGTAGCATATGCTTTAGTTCTACAGTGACTAGTATTTACAAGGCTGTAATGATTTTGCACTAAGTATTGATTTAATTTAAAATACTTGTATATAAAAGGAGATGGGTAGGAGGAGGGGTAAGTCAGTATGAAATCTGTCATAACAGGATACCTAAAATTAATAACTTGAAGAAGTAGCAGTATCAGTTTGTCATTTAGAAATATGAACTTAAGAATCAAAGCAGCTAAAAAGTCAAAAGATTATATTAGGGGAGCAAGACTTATTTTTTCATTTTAAGCTGAATGGTACTCTTCAATTTTTCAGCCATCTGCATAAATTATTGATTTTTTACTTCCTAAGTAAATCTTTAAAAAGCAACAAAATTTAAAAAGAAAATGATATCCAAATCTTTGGGTACCTATCTCAGTAAGCTGGGCTTGCTTTATTTATTGCAACTCAGACGACAAGCCATGTCGACAGATTCCTTTGGTTTATTTCAACACAGACAAAATTCTAAATATTTAAGAACAAAATGCTTTTGTTGATGCCATCGATATATTCCATTTGAGTGTATATATAGCTGATGTCTCACTTAATTTCAGCCGGTCCTTTACTGCATTTCTATGACAGGATTCTAATGTAATTTGCGTACAGCCACTGGCTCTTTTAGAAAAGTACTTGGCCCCCCACAGTTAAGAGGCTCCTGAGAATTTGTTAGCTCCTTGAAGTCTTGTGGATTTTCAGACACACAAATGGTAAGTTTAAGAAATTGTTAAAGTAATCTCCAATACACCAGGAGTTTAAGTCAGAAAACACTCCAAATCCCTCAGACAGAAAAAGCTGTAAATCCTTTAGGTTTCTTTGGAGGGTCTGAAGAGAGGTCATGTGTTTAAATCTGCGAATTACATGGCAAAATTGGATTAGTTTGGCGAATTCCTGCCATGATGTTACACTGTTAGGGAAAGCAAGTCCCTGGCTGCTACATTATGTCCCTGGGAAATTTGCTGATTCCGTTCAACTACCCTCGACCTCCAGTCTCCTAAACTTTCTGCAGAAATACCCAGCTCCCCTCTGAGTAGAATGACCAGGCCAAAAGGCAATGGCCACAACGTGTTTGAGATCCAAACTTCTTGTGTTTTTTCTTTCAAGTCTTCAGCTCTTTCTTACTGTGCCAACCCAATTGCTCCAAAACTGAACTTTTCTCTAATCCAAAACGAATTTTATTTTTTGTTTTATCTATGATTGACTTTTTATTTGATTAGGGCAAGCAAATCAAACTGGTTGATTTGGTTAACTGCTTACCTAATCTCTATAATAAACAAATGAGAGCTTAATTCATTTAACATTGTATAACCTTTGTTAGAGCCAAAATATTTGCCCAACTTTTCTATAATGTCTACATTTAATAGGCTATTGAGTTTTTTGGTCATGTTTATAAATAAATTATCAATTTTGAGTATTACAGTTAAATGATTTAAATATCCTCATTTTAGATATGTAAAATATGGTTAAAAATTATATCATTTGTGTATATAAACTTCTCTTGGCATCAAAAAACCAGTTTTAAATTGACAACACCAAAAACATAAATCTCTTTTTGGTATCCATTCAAAAACTTGAAGTACGTGGATTGCTGAAAAAGGGGGGCATTTTAATGCAATCTTTCCCAGATCTTTCAAAAATGTATTCTCAGTAGTGTTTGTTCATATTGTTCACCCTGACCAGTCAGATTACAAAGGGCTATCCTGGGGAAAAATAATCCGGCTATGACAGATAGCCAGCATGCACATTGAAAATCCATATTCTCTGCTTAGAAGCCTATCTAAAAAAATTCTGTTTATCCTTCAAGCCCTCAGCTCAGATGCCACCTCTATTCTGAGACAAAAATAAAGAGGCAGCCAAAATGAGGAGACAAAGAAACAAACTCCAAATGAAAGAACAGAATACTCCAGAAAAAGAGCTAAATGAAATGGAGGCAAGCAATTTAACAGCTATAGAGTTCAAAGTAATGGCTATAAGGATGCTCAACAGCATTAAAAAGGACATGGGAACTATAAAAAAGGACCAGTCAGAAGTGAAGATACAATATCTGAAGTGAAGAATAAAAAAACTGTGGTACATTTACATAATGGAATACTACTCGGTCATAATAAAGAAGAAAATTTTACTCTCTGCGATAGCATGGATAGACCTGGAGAGCATTATGCTAAGTGAAATAAGCCAGTCAGAGAAAGACAAGTATCATATGATTTCACTCATATATGGAACCTAATGAACAAATTGAACTAACAAGCAAAATAGAGACAGACTCATAGACAGAGAGCAGGCTGACAGCTGTCCAGGGGTAGAGGAAGCAGAGTGGGGAAGGTGGGGTTGGAGGAATTGAGAAAAAAAAGAAAAGACTCATGGATACAGACAACAGCGTGGTGATTGCTGGGGTGAGGGAGTAGTGGGGAGAGTTAGAGGAGGGAATAGGAGAATAAATAGTGAAGGAAGGAGACTTAACTTGGGCTGTGAATACACCATACAGCATACAGATGATGTGCTGTGGGATTATGCACCTTAAACCTGTATAATTGTGTTAAACAATGTCATTCCAATGAATTCAATAGAAAGGAAAAAAAAATGATCACAATTGTATTTCATGTGTCTACAATGTGGAGGAAAACATAGGCATGTTAAGAAGAAACATAAAAGATATAAAAATGACCCAAACTTCTCTTCTAAACATGAATAGTACAATGTCAGAAATTAAATATACTTGAAGAAACTACAGCCTGAAGACACCTGACAAATACTTTTGTTTGAAATCAAGTTTTACCACTTTCCACTTTAGCTCCATTTCCTCGCTTGTAAATAGGCATAATTTAGTGTCTACTATATTGGAGTGTTATGAGGATTAAGTGAGACTAACAAGTGCAATTCAGAGCAAACTTTAGCATATGAAAAGAATTATTATTAGTTACTACTAATACTAATATATCTTATGTACATATTTCACACAGCTGCTCTGCTCTGTTTCAACCCTTTCTTGAATTCTCCACTGCTGACTGGCTGCTTAGACCAACCAATTACCTTCCATTATTCTTATTAACATTTCCAGTTTGCCATCTGTAGATAGATATGACAATAATGCTTATCATTCCCAAGGGTCAGTCTAGATTCTGCTGCTTTTCCCACTTGGTTTAGGCTGTCCTGCTGTTTATCAAATTCACTGTTCTTTTTCTGACAACAGGGAATCTTGGAAGTCATCCAGTCCGATCACTAAAACTCCCACTGTGATAGATATTATGAAGAATTTATTTTTCTAGATTTAGAAGTTTGTTTCAGCAAGATATAACATACAAATCCAGGTTTGCAAAGTTTTTTATTACTGAAATGACAAGTTTGACTAAATAACTTATAACATAAACCATTATATTTTAGTTTATATAGTAAAATATACATGGTAGATTATAAACCATAATAACATATAAAATAGCATGTTATATAATATTGCATAGTACATAGTATCTCATTTCCACCCTGGATTTAGAAATGCAATTTCTGCTAATGAAAAATAATGAGCTAATTCATTAATAACGGCTATAATTTTTGAGCAAATTATGTACAACGGAAGATTTTTATATGCTATCTGATTTCATTCTTACCAGAACTCAGTCAGCTATTTACTACTGGTATCTTTATTTTACAGATGAGAAAATTAAGACTAAGAAAGATTAAGTGACACTAAAGTCACATACTTCAAAAGTTGGTGAGCCTGGATTCCAGTCCATGTGTTTCTGATGCAAAAAATTTAGTTCTTAACCCCTCTGCTATACTGAACAAAAATGGGGTAAGTGCCTTGAATAGAACTAGCATTTTTATTCCACTCTGAATAATATGCTACTAAAGCACAAAACAGGAAGATCCTTAAGATTCAAGTGGTGGAGGCTCTAGAAATCTACAGATAGAAATAAGTCCTGGAGAGACAGGGCGACTATACTACAGGGTCCAGCAGAAGTCACGCCCACCTGAGTGTGGCTGGTAGGATCATAATAAGGGTGTAATAATTTATAGTTTTAATTTGAATATTTCACCTAAAATTTACATGGTGTGCTTGAGCGTCATATTGTTATGTTACAGAATTACATGCTTACGATTTTGTAATAAAAGATTTTGTCATTAAAAAGGGGGCGTTATTTGTGCCAGACCCTGTATACCTTGAAACATCCATGAAGTCAAAACAAGTGTGAGGCCTAACTGTAGTTAGAAATCAATTTTCTTTCTAGCTTTTCAAAGCTTCTCTTTCCCCACACTTTAAACTGTCCTAATCTGCTTTCCTACTGTGACTTATTTCCAGTAATGTATAGTTGGCATAACAGCATCCTCACACCTGGTGGGCGATGTAACCCTGCACGCTGGGAATGGCGAGGATCACGGAGAACTGTGCGGGAACAGTACCAGACATTGCCACTTCAAAAACGAAGGCGTGAGCTCTGCTGATGGTGGGAACTGGCCAAAGGCAGCAACATCAAAACCACAGGATCACCTTCACGTGTAAAAGCACACTCAGTCAGTAGCAGACTAGCGGAGCACTCTGATGAGAAAAACACATGTTTTTTGAAAGCAACTCCTTCTATTTGTTGAAGTGTGTACCTTCAACATAAAATACACCTTCATTCATTTGCCCTATGAATGTATGCTTAGTGTTTAGTCAGGCCCTATGATTCGTACAGGGAGTGCCAAAATGAAGGAACGAATAAATGCCCCAGATCTCAAAGTCTTCATAGTCTAGTAGAAAGATCAAATATGTAAATACCTTGATGCCCAACAATAAAACACCACCAGAAATATACCTGCATTCAAACAAAGGTGGGTTTATTTACTGCAGCGAAAGAAGCCTCCTGCCATGGGGAATAAAGGGGGACCTCAGAGGGTGCTGGGGGAATTTACAGGATTTGGGCTTATGTTAGACCATTTGGGAGAAGGTTCAAGGAAGTAGAGATTTGCTTCGGATTAGGTGCTGTCAGAAAGTGGGGCAATTCTCTGATTGGATATCTTCATAATTTTTATGTGTGAGAAGAGAGGAATAGAATGGAGTTTAAACTGCAACTGGCAAAGAAGCAGAAACCACTTACGTTAGCTGGGGAAGGGGGATTTTTGTGTGATTAGCACAATGACCTTATTTTTGCCTGTGCTTCGATGATTGTGGAGAGTTCTTGTTATGTTTTAATTCGTTAAGTGGATTGGCCACACAGCGACCCCATATGATTTTGATATCCTGTGAAAATGCTCTGTTCAGCAGGATAATGCCATGGCCTAGCTGGGAGCTAGGGCCACTTTTACTTCCTTAACACTGAGTTACACTATACCTTGGGAGTTGCTAAATTATAAACTCCCAAATGTTGTGGAAGTTTGAGAGGCTGGTAGACTGACAAATTCTGCTTACGAATAGGTGCTTTTTAGGAAGAAGTTTCATGTGAATGGTGTCTTGAAGGATGCACAGGAATTTACTGGGTGAAGGAGAGGTCGAAGGTCATTGCCAAGCAGAAACAAAGTGTGTAGGTAGATGTGAGTGCACAGCATGATGAGGAACTTTGAATGGTACAGTGTTCTAAAGCAAATGAGTGAAGTGGGTTGGTGAAATTAAGGCTGAGTCCATAGGTAGTGGTCAAATCATGAAGGGAACTTGGACTTCGTTCCACTGGTAATATAAGACCCATCAAAAATAATCTGAATCAAACAATAACATAATCAGGTATGAGTTTTAAAAGATTTTGGCAGCTATATGGAGAACTAGCCTGTGAAGAGAAAAAAGACAAATACCAACTTAAAAATTACTTTTAGAAAGAGATAATCAATTTTTTATTTAATATTTATTGTATTTTTTCCATTACCATTTAGTCCCCTTATTCCCCACTTCCCCCAGCAATACCCACACTGTTGTCCATGCCCATGAGTCCCTTTTACTTTTTGCCCAATTTCTCCAACCCCCTAATCTCCCAACACCAGCTGTCATCATACTGTCCATCAATGAGGATGTCCCCATTTTCCTTGTTAGTTCAGCTTACTCATTAGATTCTACATATAAGTGAAATCATATGGTATTTGTCTTTCTCTGACTGGTGTACTTCACTTAGCATAATGTTCTTCAGGTCCATCCATACTGTCACAAAGGGTAAAATTTTCTTCTTTTTTATGACCAAGTAGTATTCCATGGTGTAAATGTCCCATAGTTGTTTTATCTACTCATCTGCTGATGGACATTTGGGCTGCTTCCATATCTTGGCAATTCTAAATAATGCCACAATGAACACAGAGGTGCTTATGTTCTTTTGAATTAGTGTTTTGGGTTCCTCCAGTTATATTCCCAGAAGTGGGATCAACAGGTAGACCCATTTTTAATTTTTTGAGGTATCTCCACACTACTTTGCACAGTGGCTGAAATAAGCTACATTCCACCAACAGTGCAAAAGCATCCCCCTTTTTCTACATCCTCGCCAGCACTTGTTGTTTGTTGATATACTGAGGGTAGCCATCTGACAGGTGTGAGTTGGTATCTCATTGTGGTTTTAATTTGCATTTGTCTGATGATTAGTGACACTGAACATCTTTTCATATGTCTATTGGCCATCTGTGTGTCCTCTTTGAATAAGTGTCTATTTGGGTCTTTTGCCCATTTTTTAACTGGGTTGTTTAAAGACTATATTTTCAGGAATCATTTCTATAGTTCATTAATTAGGTTGTTTATTTTTTTGGTGTTGAGTTTTGTAACTTCTTTATAAATTTTGGGTATTAACCCTTATCATATGTATTGGCAAATATGTTCTCCAATTCTGTGGGTTGACTTTTTATTTTGTTGATGACTTCCTTTGCTGTGCAAAAACTTTTTAGTTTGATGTAGTCCCATTTATTTATTTTTTCTTTTGTTTCCCTTGCCTGGGGAGATATATCCGATAAAATATTGCTACGAGCAATGTCCAAGACTTTGTTGCCTGTTTTCTTCTATGAATTTTTTGGTTTGGGGTCTAACATTTAACTCTCATTTCGAATTTGTTCTTGTGTGTGATGGAGGAAGGTGGTCTAGTTTCATGTATCTGTACGTATCTGTCCAATTTCCCCAACACCGTTTATTGAATAAATTATCTTTAGCCCATTGTGTTTGCTTCCTCTGTAGAATATTAATTGACTGTAAATATGTGGGTTTATTTCTGGGCTCTCTATTCTGTTCTATTAATCTGTGTGTCTGTTTTTATGCCAGTACCATGCTGTTTTGATTACTGTATTTTGCTATGTATAATGTGCATCTACATTTTAGTACTAATTCCCATGTACAATCCAAATTATACATGGAAATTAGTACTACCCATGTATAATGTGCATCTTTATTTTTCCCTCAAAAATTTGGGCAAAAAAAAATGTGCATTATACATGGCAAAATGCTATGGCCTTATAGTATAGTTTGACATTAAGAAGTGTGATTCCTCCAACTTTGTTCTTCTTTCTCGGGATCACTGTTGCTCTGTGAGGCCTTTTGTGGTTCCGTATTAATTTTTGAAATGTTTATTCTAGTTCTGTGAAATACATCATTGAACTCTTGATAGGAATGGCATTGAATATACTCAAATGGCTTTGAGTAGCATGGACATTTTAATGTTGTTAATTCTTCCTATCTATGAACATGGTATGTGCTTTCACTTATTTATATTTTCTTCCATTTCTTTCTTCAGTGTCTTATAATTTTCTGAGTACAGGTCTTTTACATCATTGGTTAGGCTTATTCCTAGGTATTTTATTCTTTTTTGTAGCAATTGTGAATGGGATTGTTTTCTTAATTTCCCTTTCTGTTACTTCATTATTGGTATATAAAACTGCAACTGATTTCTGGATATTAATTTTGTATCCTGATACTTTGCTGAATTCATTTACCAGTTCTAGTAGTTTCTTGGTGGAATCTTTGGTGTTCTCTATGTACAGTATCATGTCATCTGCAAATAATGACAGTTTTACTTCTTCCTTTCCAATTTGGATACCTTTTATTTCTTCTTCTTATCTGATTACTATGGCTAAGTATAGTAATTTCCAGAATTATGTTGAATAAGAGAGATAAAAGCAGACATCTCTGTCCTGTTCCTGATCTTAAGGGAAATGCTTGTAGTTTTTACCTATTAAGTATGGATTAAGTATGGATTAAGTGGATTTGTCATATATGGCCTTTATTATGTTTAGGTAAGTTACTTCTATTCCCACTTTGCTGAGAGTTGTTATCATAAATAGGTGTTGGATTTTATCAAATGTTTTTTCTGCACCTTTTGATATGATTGTGTGGTTTTTATCCTTCATTTTAAGTGGTAAAACACATGTATTGATTTGCAAATGTTGTACCAAACTTGCAGTCCCAGACTAAATACCACTTGATCATGGTCTATGATCTTTTTGGTGCATTGCTATGTTCGGTTTACTAATATTTTGTTGAGGATTTTAGTGTCTATGTTCATCAGTGATATTGGCTTATAATTTTCTTTCTTTGTAGTGTCTTTATCTGGTTTTGGAATTAGGATAATGCTGACCTCATACAATGAGTTTGGGAGCCTTTCCTTCTCTTGAATTTTATGAAATAGTTTAAGAAGGAGAAGTGTTAGTTCTTTTTAGAATATTTGGTAAAATTCACCTATGAAACCATCTGATCCAGGGGTCTTGTTTTTGGGAGTATTTTGATTACTGATTCAATTCTACTAGATATAATCTCTCTGTTCAGATTCTCTGATTCTTCCTGATTTATTTTGGAAGATTGTATGTTTCTAGGAATTTATCCATTTCATACAGGTTGTCCAGTATGTTGGCATATAGTTGTTCATAATATTTTCTTACAACCCTTTGTAGTTCTTTGGTGTCAGTTGTAATTTCTCCTCTTTCATTTTTGATTTTATTTATTTGCTTTCTTTCTCTTTTTTTCTTGATGAGTCTGGCTAAAGGTTTTTTAATCTTATTTATCTTTTCAAAGAAATAGCTCTTGGATTCATAGATCTTTTGTATCATTTTTTTAGACTCTATTTTGTTTATTTCTGCTCTGATCAGATTTTAACACCCCATCGACATTAATGGCTAGATCTTCCAGACAGAAAATCAACAAGGAGACAATGTCTTTAAATGACACACTAGATCAAATGGATTTAATTGATATATTCAGAACATTTCCCCACCAAAGCAGCAGACTATATATACTTTTCAACTGCACATGGAATGTTTTCTAGGATAGAAATCATGTGTTAGGACAAAAACAAGTCTCAACAAATTTAAGATTAAAATCATATCAAGCATCATTTCTGACCACAGTGTTGTGAAACTAGGAATCAATCACACCAAAAAACACACAAAGATATGGAAGCTAAATAACAAGTTATTAAACAATGAATACATCAACAACAAGCTCAAGGAAGAAATTAAAAGATACCTTGAAACAAATGAAAATGAGGACACAGCAATCCAAAATCTGTGGGACACTGCAAAAGCAATCCGAAGAAGGAGATTCATAGCATTACAGGCCTATCTCAAAAGAAAAGAAAGAAAGAAGGAAAGAAAGAAAGAAAGAAAGAAAGGAGAAAAAGCTCAAGTAAATAATCTAACTTTACACTTAAAGGAACTTGAAAAAGAACAACCAATAAAGCCCAAAGTTAGGAGATGATGAGTTTTTAGACAGAATCAGTAACAACATGAATGGAGAACAGAAAAGATATGAGACATTCCCAGTGCAGACTTGACCAGACTTAAAGACTATATTCTCCAGTAAAATATAAGATGCAAAAGGGTAGGATTCAAGTACATTTGCTCCCCACTGACACCTAATAACCAGTACAATGTCTGGCATATGGTAGTTGATTAATGAATATATTTGTTGAATTAATAAATAAATTGTGAGGGATGGGTTGAGGAAGACGATGTCAATGAAGAAGTAGTAAATGTTTCTAGATCATGGCACTGGGTGAATGATGTAATATATTGAGATAAAAGAGCATATTTGCGGAGAAAGAAATTGTTTTGATTTTGTATGAACACACAGAACAAAATATACATTGTTGGCTATATTTGTTTATATTGAATATTAAAACTCTTTGAGGCATATTTAATGTAAAAATAACCTTAAGTATGTTGGTTAACTTAAGTAGAAACCCAGAATCCCAAAAGTGTTACTGTATGTTAAAAGAGTTTAATACATTCCTTCCATGCTGAAAACTATCCTGTAATGGATAAACCCCAGGTTTACTAATTATATTTGGTGACTAAAAAGATAGAGCTAAAAAATAAAGTTCTAGAAAATATAATTGGCATATAAACTTAAGAAATTCTTTACTTAAGAATTTTAGAGTATCTTTACTCTAAAATTTTTCAGCCTTAAGGTATACTTGACATACAAGCAATTGCACATATTTAAAACCTGCAGTTTGATGAGTTTGACATATTTACGTATCTCTAAAATTGTCACAAGATAATGAGTATATTCATCATCTCCAAAAGTTTCTTTGTTGTTTCTTTGAAATGCCTCCATCTTTGCCTTCATCACTCCATGCCCCCAAACCCTGTCCCCAGGCAACCACTGGTCTACTTGCTCTATATATAGCTTAGTGTGCAGTTTTTAGAATTTTATATAAATGAAATCCTACAGTATGTAGTTTTTATTGTCTAACTGCATTCACTTAGCATGATTATTATGAGATTCATGCATGTCGTTGAGTATATCAAAACTTCATTAGTTTTATTGCCAAGTGGTATTTCATTGTACATGCAAACAATTTCTTTATGGAGTCTCCCGTTGATAGATAGGTCGTATGGTGGTTTTCAAATATGTCTACAAGATTTTGATGCTACTCCCTTTAAGAAGTGAAGCCTAATTTCCCTTTCCTTTGCAATGTGGGCTAAATTTAGCAACTCTTTAATGAATAAAGCAGAAGTGATGGCACGTAACTTTTGAGACAAGGTCATGTAGGATTTTTGACTTCCTCCACGCTCTCTTCAGGGTCACCCACTCTAGGGGAACTCAGTTACTATGACGTAAGGAAACGCAAGCAGCCCTAGGGAGGAGCCTGTGTAATGAGAACCTGCAGTCAGTCCCCTGTCAACAGCCATGCAAGGCAGCCATGTTGGAAGTAAATCTTCCAATTTCTGCCCAGACTTCAGAGGACTGCAGCCTCATGGTCGATCCTGAGCCAGAATAACTCAGATAAACTGCTCCCAAATTTCTGATCCACAGAAACTGTGAGATAATAAATGTTTGTGGGTTTAAGTCACTAAATTTTGGGGCAATATGTTATATGACAATAAGAAACTAATATAGGTTGTTTCAGGTTTGGGGATATTGTGAATAAACCTGCTATAAACATTTGTACGCAATCTTTGTATAGATATATGCTTCTGTTTCTTTTTGGTTTACTGTATATTATGGCACAATTTTTATTTTGCCTTATATTATTTCCAATCAAGTGTCAAGTTGACCCAACAAGGTTACAAGCTCCAGGTAGTTATTTAATATTCCACTCAGTGCTCAGACCCGTGCTAATTACCTACTAAATGATCAATAGGTTGAAGTGAGATAAATTGAAAACAATAAGTACTCAAAAGACTTTCAGTATGCACCTGAGAGGAGAAGAGAGAAGGTGATTCGATGTTGTTGGTGGGCGTACTGACCTCCCCTGTCTCCACATTGTAAAAAATGAATTGATGCTTTAGGTCCAGGAAAAGAATGTAGTTTGGAATCCATAAATAAAGCTCACCCCCAGGTGATATGAGATCTAATTTGAATACTACCCGTAAATCGGGAGAATTAATCCAACATCATCCTAGTGAAAATCTAAAGTGACATGCTTCTCAAAACAGAAATAAAATGTACCTTATCACATTGCTAAACAGTGTCATTGTCTTTCAGCTGCTTTTCAACAAATCTAAGTTGTGCTTATGGAAACTGACAATGGTATTGAGAATGAGTAAGAGATGTATTTCAGCTCTCTGAAATGGCTGGAGAGAGCCATGTATGTAGAAATACATACAGGAATGCCTTGGTTTTGTTCAATAGGTTTCTACATGTTCAGTTGCTTTATCTGGCATGGAGAACACTGAGCTTTGAAAAGGGGTAGAAATATATGATTTGAAATAGCCAATTGCCTCAAAGAAACATTCTCGGCAAAGAGGTGCTACCAAACTTAACCACAACGTACTGATTAATTCTACATACTAGTGGTAGATAAGAATTGCTCCACAGTATTTCTTGAGAGCTGGTAATAATGGGTACTTTTAAAAAATATTCATGAGATTTTCTGTTTTGCATTTTCTTATTCTAATCTTGATTCTATTCTTCCAATAAATTTGCCTAGGGGAAATTTAAAATTTTTAAAACACGAATGCAAAAAAAAAAAAAGTGTTAATATTCAGCTTTCGCTACCAAAATTCAGCAAATTTTTATGAAGGAAAAGAGACCAAAAGGATTTTCTAAACTCCTTATCTTCTCCTTTGAGAGAGAAGTGATCCAAACTGTGATCCTAGTCATGATGTTTTGCTTAAGGGAGATGCTAGTAACAAAGGAAGAGGAATTAAGTAAACGAACGCATCCTGGGCCTGGTGGGTTAGGAAGTATAGCAGACAGAGTAGAAGGGAGCAGAAAGAGGAGGAGAAATATCAAGGCTACTGATACCCTCCCCACCACCAGCCCCCAGCTTCACAGCACAGACTCCTGGTCAGAAACAAGGGACTTATTAATCACAGCAATAGCAGTATTTAGAGTATCAGCAGTTACGTAAGTTTCCGAAGCCTGAATGTCCACAGGGTGACAGGAAGGGGTCCACCTCAGTCCTGCATACTCATTGAGAGCTTTACAGGAAACTTTGAATTTAGGAAGTTTGACTATTTTATAATGGACAGTGAGCCTATCTGAGCTTTGACCCAGAGGTAGATATTATCTTGTTATCATGATTAGGAACCAAATCTGCCTTCTGTCCCACGGGGACTGAGTTTCCTCTGAGTCTGCTCGCTGTACAATCAACCTTAAGAAGACAGTCTGGAAGAAAGGTAGTCAGTGCCTCCGAAGTGTGCAAAATTATGAGACCCATACAGGACTGTGTCCCAACAATCGATACCTAAGAAAAACCGTCAAAGTAAGCATATTTCACTCACTTTCCAGAGATGGAGGTAAGGGTCAGAGAATTAAGGAACTCACACTAAACCCCACAGTACTGCAGTTGGGATTTACACCCAGCCCTGTCTCCTGCTATACCCTCTCCTCACTAAACCACTCCCAAGACCCATATGTGTTTATGACAAGCCAAAAGTCATTATGGGCCCTTCTAGGGGGCAAATTTCTAGTTGTTTACTATACCCCACCCCCCATCAGGATAACACTTCTTATTTCCTGAAAAATATCCCAGAAAAACTAAAACAAAACTTTATAAATGAGCTTAGATACCTCCCCCCAAAATGAGATAACACATAAACTAATGAACCATCTTAAACATTCTAGTCCCAACATATGCAACACAGAGAAGAAAAAAACAAAACAAAACAGAGAAACTCTACCAGCAGGCAGACCAAGGGCTCGTACAGATGGCCCAGCTGAGCTGTCTTAGGCACCTGCAGCTACCATTACTGTGCTCCATCCAAATCTCTGATTCACAAAATCATGCACATAACAAAATGGTTTTTCTTTTATGCTATAATGTTTTCAGGTGTTTTGTTAAGAAGCAATAGACAACTGCAACAATATGTATATATGTTGGAAGACTCGTTAAAAAATAAGATTTAGGGTAAACAGTAAAGAGAAATTTTAAGTTTATATTGGGAGCTAATTAGAAATTATAAAAGGCCATTAAAACTTAAAAATAAATGTTCTGCAGAGTTAATACGATTAGATTTCTAATAACCTTCAGAATCTCTTTCAGATACTGACTGACCTGAAGTTGGCAGTTATCATTCTAGGGTTGTATGTTTCAACCAGAAACAATTTTGCCCTCCAGAGTCCATTTAGCAATGTTTAGACTTGTAAGGGTGTCCAACCTGTGGCCCATGAGCTTCATGCGGCGGCTCAGGATGGCGACGAATGCCGCCCAACACAAAATTGTAAATTTACTTAAAATATTATGAGATTTTTTTGTGTGTGATTACATGTCACGGTGTATTTAAAGTGTGGCCCAAGACAACTCTTCTTCCAGTGTGGCCCAGAGATGCCCAAAGGTTGGATACCCCTGGTAGAGACATGTTTGGCTGTCACAATGGGGGCTGGGGTTGCTACCAGCATATCATGTGTAGAGGGCACGGACACTACTGAACATCTTATGATGAGCAGGACAGACTCCTGGCAACAGAGAATTATCCAGTTGAAATTATCAATAGTGCCAAGTTTGAGAAACCACGTTCCAAGATTCCAGAGAAAACTGTGTTTAAATAAAAGCTTTGACAACCCATTTCTCTGGTAAATTCATAATTTCTTACATTTGAAGAGAACCTTTTCTTGTTCACATTTTGTTTTATCCAAAATAAAATTTTAAATGTTTATGTGTATTGGAGCATATGGCTTTGAATCTAAGATATATATATATATTTCTTTACATATTTATTTGGCATTTTATTTGCAGTAGACAATGCACTAGGCACTCAGGATTTCAAAATAGGTTCCCTGCCTACCATGAGCACCTAACAAGGAGATAGGTCAACGGTTGTATTACCATTGGATAATTGCAGAACTAGAGGTTAAAAAATAGGACAAAGAACACCAATGTAAGTAGGAGATTCTCAGGAAAGGCTCTAAGAGGAAGGAGCCCTGGGCTGAGACTACATGGATAAGTAGAGATATTTCAGACTGGAGGCTAGAGAAAAACAGGCTTTATAACAGGGACAAAAAGCATACCTGGTACAAGTTTAATTAGTTTAGAAAATAAATTGTGCTTTCCTTTAACAGTATATGAAGCAATTAGGAGTTAAATCAGAGTGAAAAATCACTTGGGGCTTCTGAAATTTTGATTGGAAAAAGTGTAATGGCTGATAACATAAATCTTCAAGGGGAAAATCAGAAAAAAATAAACAAGTTTCCATAATCTAACTTTCTCCATGGCCCAGAGATTAAAAATACAAAAAAATGAAAAACACAAAGACAAGTTTAGCCACAGCTAAGAAGAGACTTAACAAAGAAAAAAAGCTTTTAAAAGACCCAGACCTAAAGCTAACATCAAACCTAAGGGTAAAGAATGAAGAGGCGTTAGAACCAGCATGCAGGAAGCATTAGTGATGTAAAAATGCAGGTTAAACTTTGGAAAATAAGTTTGCCTTTGTTGTTTTCTAAATTCTTTTTCAGCTTGGAACAATCATTTTTTTTGAAATTCCATTTAAAACCCGGGAGATCTTTATGATAAATAACCTAAAGTCTCTTATACTATCATATGCCTTCAATTTTCCTACATTTATTTTCCCTTTAGAGGCAGGAAAAAAATCCCCGTGGGCCCCAGAATATTTGAAGTACTTTAGTCATACAGTATTCAATTTGAACTGGTATTACTTGTAAGTTTTTATGATTGGAAAATCATATGGTATGACTTTTTAAAATAGTCCCAAAGACTATCATAGCACTTCTATAATCATTTGCTATAATGATGTATTCTAACACCCAAGAAAATGTACCTAATTTCAAAAGACACATTTCCCTTGGCAAAACACCTGGTTCAAAGTGGAACAAAGCTTCTTACTTCCCAGCATCCTCTGAAAGCAATGCATGTTAAAGGACTGTGGTCCAACCCACAGCCAGGGCGCGTTGGCCTGCTTGTGCTTAACTAGGTAGGGTCCAGGCTCTCTCCCTAGGCACTGAGAAACCCTGTTTTCAAAAAATCAGTTGTTATATAATGACTTCAAAGTAGGTAAGTGGGACTTAATGCTAGAATATCTAGTGCTTGAGTGGCACAAATATCAAGTACACGATACGTTGTATTTTGGGGGAAGGCAGAAACCAGATCTCCCCCAGAGGACCTCACTTATTGTTCTCATCCACGCATAGCAGTTTTTCAAAAATGTTTCTCAAAGTGTGGTTCTCAGATCACTTACAATGACAAAATCTGGGGTGCTTATGAGAAGACAGTTTCCTTGGTGCTCTCTCAGACCTGGTGGATAAGAATCTTTCATTTGCTTCTTAGGCATGCTCGAGTTTAATATGCGTATCTTATGTAGAGAGTCCAGCAAAATTTTGCATAAGAAAATGACTTATTTTGTGTTGAGTTCAATCAGGATATGAAATTATACTCAAAATATGAATTTTCACTTCTTTAGTGGTATTGAGCATTAGTAGCCTACATCTGCATGACAGGATATCAACATTTGGGGAAAATAACTACTGATTCTCTACTTAAGTAATAAAATATTTTATCACAACATTTGTCAAAGCCAGTGAGTCAACATGGTTGAGTGTTAATGCTGTTTCCTCGGTTCTCACTTTTAGAAGGGCTTGGTGGGGCTATGTTTCTCCAGATAGGAGAGTCAGATTCACAAATCCAATTTCTCTGGGGGGGAAAAAAAGGTTATTAAAAAAAATTTTTTTTATTTAAAGTATGAATGTGGCCTGGCCCAGGAAAGGATTGTAGATTTAACTTGAGAGCCAAAACCACATTGTAACAGTGTTAAAAAGAGTAAAGTATATTGTACTGACAGGATATTTTTTCAGACATACAACGTATCGTAAAAAATAAAACAATCTTAAAATCATGTGTTTCTACAGATCTGCAGTGTGCCCCACAACACCTAGCAAAATGTTATTAACACCTTGGGAGGAAGGGTTGGGTAGTGGAAGGAATTTATGTATTCATGACTCAATAAATGAAGTCCATCTCCCCACCCTTCGCAGCTTGTCCTTCCTGCAGCGGATTCCTGGAGTAGGCCGTCCATTGGTTGGCCAGAGATGTCTGGCTTCGTGGAAATGCATAATCTGGACCAGATTTTTCTTACTGTCATTTTGGAGTCATGAGAAAGATGAGTGGGGGAGGGGGCGGGTAACCTATGATGAGGAAGAGCCCCAAGGAAGCAGAAACAAAACAGAGACAAAGAAGAGACCAGCATGCTTCTGGAGGACAGATTGGTTTTCCAATTCTAGTTGACATGAGACCTAACTGAATACTGTTAGGTGTCCTTATATTCCAGGAGATTTCTGAGTACCTTCAATAGCCTCATCTCCCTTTGATGTGCGCCTTTGTTCTTGCAGCCTTGAAAAGGACAATACCGCTCCTAAGAGAATGTGATAAATAATAGTGTGAACTTCCATACAAAGTACTTACAATAGGGATCTGCCTCCTCACTTGGTTTCAACAGAAACCTGGCCTCTCTGAAATAGCTTCTATGTCTTTTATCAGAATTTTGTTGCATATCATGTGCATAAGAATTACACAGAGAAGAAAGTATTTGGACTCAAACAATGTTGTCTTGACTTGAGTAAACATGGTCTTTATCAGTTGAATTCCCTTTAAGAAATGGAAATTAACATTTAAGTACGTTGCATATGCAAAGATCTTTACATCATAGGCTCTTTCACCCTCACAGGTTTATAAGGTTTTGATGGGGGAACTCAAGAGCTAAACATTTTTAGCTTTAGATATATAGTTAATAGGCTTAGTGATTAATGCATATAGAAAACTGTTGTTCCAGGAACTGAAATGTGTGACCGGACCTATCCTGATTCCAGGAGGCCTGCAGTCCAGTCACCCTTTGTGCCCCAGGGGGACTGTAAGTGATCAGGATGGTGTCTGAGCCATTGTGCTCCAGGGAGAGAGTATCAGACAGCAGATAAAGAATCACTGGGATGCTAGGAAAATCAGAGGACTACAACTTTACTCTGACTAACCTTTTACCCTGGATTCCAAAGCCCTTACCTACCCTTTTCTTCTCCTTATGAAAAAGGTCAGCTTCAGATGAGATATTAAGATAGTTTTTTAGGGTACAGAACTCTCCATTTTCTCAGATCGCTGGCATCTGAATAAAACGCCCATAAAGATGCAATCCTTGTCTCTGCTTACTGGTCCTGCTGGTGACAGGCAGCACAAACCACGACATTTCTGGTTTCAGTTTTGGCTCAGGGAAGTAAATTGATTTGTTCCGTGATCAGAGTTCAAAAATGGTAATGTTCATGCCATAGCCCAAAACTCCACCTCTTAGTTCTCCTACTAAACCAGGATCTCACAAAATATGGTACATGTAGCATTTACGGTTTCCATGGTTATGTTAAATAGATAATGAAAAAATATTTTTAAATTTTAAAGTTACACATGATTTTAATATACTTTAAAAAATAACTAGAAGCAAATCTGGTTTATGAATATATGCCTATATGTGTATACAGTAAATAATAGAACAGATGACATAGAGATACAGCAAAAATATTAAAGAGAAGTGATTGAGTTTTGAAACCCTCACCACATCAAGTTCATGTGAAATTATAATCAACATCTTGGAAATCCATTCAAAAGTGGTCCAGTGGCAATATTAAGCTCAAGATTGGTACTTTAATTAAATATTTTCAGAAAAGAATTTGTCTGCAGTACTCTATCTCCCCATCATGTTGAAATGGTTAGGGTGTTGAAGAGATTGAATTTTTGATTTTCTATAATCTACATCTAGGGTTATTTCTGTTCAAAATGTTAAAATTTTTAAATATGATAAGTGTTTTTCTACACCCAATACATGTGCATTAAAATTGCTGAGTAATAATGTACATAAACACTATAAGCTCTTCTAAATGCTTTAACAAATGCTAAGGAGAGTTAAGCGTACACTCCACAACTTTGTACATTTTGAGAATACTTTCCAGGTAATCAATAAAACAGGACAGGGCAAGGTTATAAGGAAGGCCTAAGGATTTCACCCACTGGAGAAATATAATAATCCTTTGGTGATAGATTGCCTGGGCTGTCATACCCAGATGATACAATGGACTGGGGAAACTAAAATGACTGAGAAATCGAAATGGATAGTAAATGGACATTCTGGACACAAACCCAAGAACATGCACAGACAAAGAGAAAATTCTCTTATTAAGCCTAAAGTTCTTTCAGAGAAATGTAAACGTGCTGTTAAGGGGGTTTGATTGTAGTTGCACAGGCACCACAGGATAGTAGCAATAGGACTTGATTAAGGAATCCAAAGATCAGTTTTTCCAGCTCTACCCTCTACTGAGAGACTTTGGGGAAGCCCTCTCACTGCTCCAAGCCTCGGTTTTGTCATGTAGAAACTGTGAATAAAAATACCTACCTGACAAGATCCAAACATTCTTGCAAAGGTACATTATATACTTAAAGCTTTATTTACCTGTTAAGCAATATTATGTTTAGAAAAATAGTTAACAAAAAACAAAGGCTTAAATTTCCCTCCTTGTAATGAGGTTCGCTTGCCTTCTTTTGTCTTATATTGTAAAGCTTGGTGTCTTTCTTTTAAGAAGCACAATTATTCTGGAACACAGAATGATGCTTAAAATATGAAGGTTGAAAGCATGTTTACAATGGGAGATAGGAGCAATCACATATTAAAGAAAGGACTTTTTTCAGGGACCATTACAGCATATCAGGTGATGCGTTGGATGAGATGGTCCAACTTAAACAAACAAAAAACCGCTCTTAGAATTCTAATGAGGAATGTGTTTACTTTTCACAGCACAGGCTCCACCAGTCTGGTGAAATATTTGAATGAGGAATTCACACACTCTGCATTTGCCTCATGCCAATCGTCACCAGCCGGTTTGGGAATGTTTCTCTCTTTTATGGCCAACGTGGACCTTGCCGAGGTTCTGAAAGCCGATGTCACCATTTTGTTCATGAAGTTTATCTTTTTGGAGAGAAATCACTGTAGCAGGGAGGAGCTTTCAACAACGGGCTGGCTGAGAAAAATGGATGCACAGTTTCATGTAAGTATAAAAAGGCTTATTTTTTTCCTGTTTAATTACTTTAGAAACATTTCTGTATTTCTTGGTAAACTCACTTTGCTTTTACTAAGGTTAAACACTGCCCTTGAAAATCACTTGATATCCTCTGCCCTTGGTTAGATGTCAAGTCTGAGGAACATTTCCAAAAAACCGTTGCTCCTCCAGATGACCTGTAGAGGTTGTTTCAAGTACTGTGATTCTAAATTGCCTTTTTCTTCAGCTCAAATATCTGGAGGAAACATTGCTTATTGTACCCTCTAGTGGTGATTGTGACATTCTTTTAGAAAAAATATTTTCATTCTATCCCTTGGTCTTCTATAGTAAAATCACTGTATATTTACTTTAAAAAATATATATTTCATTCTTTGGACTTATACTGTAAGTTATACAGTATAAAAGAATTTTATCAACCTTTCCAGAGATGCAAATAATGAAAATCATTTCTATTATACTAGGGTGTTTATAAATGCATCAAAAATAGTTTCATAGGAGATTGGCTCATTTTCCTCACATTTTATTAACCCAAATTTCATTCCACTTTTTAAAAATGTTTTAATTTTTTCTTTCCAAAATGAAGGAAATTTTGGAATATTGCCAGTAGGCAGTCAGTTATTTACGCTGTTGGAGGAAGTATGTATAGCCCTCTGCATTTATATTTGTGTTTAGAGCCCTTTTTATTCATTTTTGGGTCATAAGTACATCTCATTTTCTAGAATTTATAGCATTTGAAATAAAATAAAGAAGCCACACATGAAAATCCTGATCCTGCAAGAACTGGGAATGTATCCACTATTCCTTCCTTTCTCACTGTGATTTCCCGGCTCTCCCCTCTCTCCCCACCCCAAGATGGGCCAGGGAGCATCTTTAAACTGAGGGGAGGCACACAGTCTAAGGGAGCTGCCACTAAGACTGTTGCTATTTCTGTCTATATTCTTCTCATGTAGAAATTTAATTAGATATTCTTATTTAATTTTGCTTCAGAATTCCTAATGAGTAACGGTTTGAATATACATTATAAGAATTAAAGCAATTAAGAAAAACAAAGGACCTGGCTGGTGTAGCTCAGTGGATTGAGCGCCAGCCTGCAAACCAAAGTATCACTGGTTCGATTCCCCAGTCAGGGCACATGCCTGGGTTGCAGGCCAGGTGCCCAGTAGGGGGCGCATGAGAGGCAACCACGCATTGATATTTCTCTCCCTCTCTTTCTCCCTCAGTTCCCCTCTGTCTAAAAATAAAAAAATATATAATCTTAAAAAAAATTAAAAAGAAAAAACAAAGGAGATAATCAAACATAACAGGTGGTCCTCAAAAAAACTTGAAAATAAGACTTGTCTTCAATGGAGAGTAATCAACAGAGAATCGTTAGTTGAAATGACTTTAACAAATAGTTAAAAGTGTCCTGTGCTTGGATAGAAAGACTCAGTATTTTAAGAAATCAACTTCCCTAAATTAACCGAGAAATTCAGTAACATTCAATGGAATTTTAATGAACTTGACCAAACGTTCCTAAAATTTATCTGAAAGAATGTGCAAGTGAAACTAGCCAAGAACAATAACGAAATTAAAATAAGGGTAACAGAGAGAAGGAGAAGTTTTAATTTGTGCTTACAGGTGATATGAAGCCACAATAAATAAAATTGCATGTTATTATCAGTAAAACAGAGATATATCAATGAAACAGGAATACAAATAAGCAGTAATATGTGGTATTTTAGTAAAGGCAAATATTGTTGTTTTTGAATTAGTGAGGAAGAAGGGATTCGAACTACTAATTAACCATTTGGAGAAAATACACAAAGATCTACTCTCCTCATACCAAAATATATTCCAGTAAGATCCATGAATTAAATTTTAAAAGACGGTAAAATACTGAAAATCACAAGAATTAGTATTTTAATACATCTTGGAGTGAGGAATCATTTATAAAATAAAACCCAGAGGCCATAAAGAAAAATACTATAAATAAAACACAAAACAGATTTAAACTTTTGAGATTATTTATACAAGTCTTCCATAATTATGGTCAGAAGGCAAAAACTGAAAAGATATACATAGTATCTGTAAGAACAAAGCTAATTTTCTAATTTACAAAGAGCTCTCCGTAGTCACAAAGGAAAAGACGACCCAATGAAAATTGGTAAAGCACATAAATCGGCAAACCACGGATGAGCAAATGCAAGTGCATAGAAAACGATGAGGAGATGCTCAACCTCACTAATGATCACAGACACACAATGCTAAACAAGCTAAGAATTTCACTGATTATCTCCGCACATGTTAAAAGAGTTCATAGTGTGAAGTTTTTGAGAGTGTGATGAAACAGGGCGTTTTAGTACTACAGGTAGGAATGTTAATACAATCTTTTGGGAAGTAAGCTTGGCAATATTTATTTTTTAATTTAATCGTTATTGTATTTTTTCATTACCGTTTAGTCCCCTTATCCTCCTTTCCCCCCAGCAATCACCACACTGTTGTCCAATATTTTCTCAATATTTATTAAAATTTTTTTGACTCAGTAATTTCACTTCTATACTCTTAGGGCTTTATCCTACAGAAATACTTTACATGAATGAGATATACATGTAGAGCTGCTTTTATATTATTAAAAATGATCTAAATGTCCACGGTAGAAAAATGGATTAGAGTTCCTCATAAAATTAAACATAGTAATTCAATGAAACATGGTAATTCCATATGATCCAGCAATACAGAGAGATCTAATTAAGATCACTCAGACCACTGGGAAGAAGTAGGGAGGGGCCATAGGAGGAGTTTGCCGAGGTAATTGTGGGCAGTCTAGGATGGGATTGGCTGAGAAGCTGAATGCCTCCAGAGCCAATGGAAATAAAAAAGGGCCGGCTCTCTGGTTCAGAGAGCTCTCTGATTCCTGAGCTGGCTCAGGCTCTCAGGCTCTCAGGCTCTCAGGCTCTCAGGCTCTCAGGCTCTCAGGCTCTCAGGCTCATTCTCAGGCTCTCCTCCTCGCGGATGCCTGGATGATTGTGCTGCAGCTGCCCACATTTCCCAATGGATGGTATTTTGGATGGGAAGGAACTCCAGACACAGCCTGGGATCAGGCCGGCCTGGTAGAGGGTGGCAGGTTTATTCTGTGGGTGTCCTAGAGGGAACAGGTTCTGAGGCAGAAGCCTGCCATTCTTCCAAAATTGTGTAGTTTTTGTATGTTGTTTTTTGTTTGTAAGCTAAACTTATAGAAACAAGATAACCATAAACAGGGAGACGGCCAGGCGAACTCAGGTGTTAGAGCTTAGCCTTGATAGGTTTAAGTGGTTAAGGCTGTGACTAGATAGGCTTAAGTAACTGCTTTTGAATAAAGACTCCTTTCATTTATCACCAAAGCTTTGCCTCTGGAATTTTTGCCTAGAGGGTGGTGGTGGACAGCAGGACCCCAAATGCTGTTGGGTAGCAGCAGCAATTTCACTTCTGAGTATAAACCCAAAATAACTGAAATCAGGCACTCATAGTTGTGCATTCATGGTCATTGCAGCATTACTGACAATAGCCAGATGTGGAAGCAACCTCGTATCCATTGGCAGATGAAAACATAAACAAAATGTAGTATATACGTACAATCGAGCATTATTCAGCCTTAAAAAGGAAGAAAATTCTAATACACGTTATAGCACGGATGAACCTTGACAACATTATGCTAAGAGAAATAGGCCAGTCACAAAAGAACAAATATATGAATCCACTTACATGAGGTACTTGGAGCAGTCAAATTCATAGAAACAGAAAGAAGATGGTGGTTTCCAGGAGCTGAGGAAAGGGGAGATGGAGAGTTCATGTCTATGGATACAGAGTTTCCGCTGGGGAAGATTAAAAAGTTCTGAAGATGGATGGTGGCGATGGTTGCCAGGCAGTGTGAATATACTCAATGCCACAGAACTGTACACCAAAAATGACCAAAAAGGTACATTTTATGTTATGAATATTTGACCACCGCTTTAAAGGTGTTGGATAATAAATGTTGGGGAATACATGCCATTTCCATTAGCTATTAAAGTATTTTTAAATAAATACTTTTAACATGTTTTTAAAATTACCAAAATGTTCATCAATAAACTATAGCATAACCATTTAATGGAGTAGCACGCAGCTGTTATTTATAAAAGGACTGTTGCGAATATGTACTTACATGGAATGATGAATAAGGTACATTGACAGGTGAAATGAGGAAATGGAAATAGAAAACTGTATTACAGTTATTTTATGTAGTTCTCTTATAAAAATAATATTATGCCATTAACCAAGGGTAAGGCCATCTGACCCAGATGATGGAAGAGCATAATCTTTGTGGTTTTCTTCTTAGGGACACAGAGCCAGGTCTCACTTTTGAACACAGGAGTTGGGTTTCGCTATAAAAGATGGATGTTCTCCACTGTCCATCACATGAGGAAGAGAATCAGCCTGGAACAAAAAGTGAGGATTTAGTGAGCAGGGATTAGACTGAGGTAAGAAGAAAAAATTCCTTCTGTCTCTGGGTTTAAGACTTGGAAGCTGTGAGAGACCAGGAGCCCTGACCTGTGTCCGACCACATGGAGACATGCTGATGATGAGTCAGGAAGATGGCTCGGCCCATGCAGGGTCCAAGGCAGGCCGGCCTTGAGCCGCAGCAGACATTTATTTTCATGTTGGACTTTTCTTCCATTAGTCCCTGTTCTTTAGTAAAGTCTCAGGCATGCTGAGGGGATATCACTGGAGAGCCTATGTCCATGCTGGTGGGCAGCCATCTCCGCCAAAGGCTGCCTTGTCCTCTGGGGTCAAGTGGCATCATCCCTACGGCAAGGAGAACCACTTTGCTAAAAAGAGGAGGAGAGGGAAGAGTCTCAGGGACACGTTCCATAGCACATGTTAGTTTCCAAAAGCTGTTAGAAATGTCTGAGACATTCTTTGTAGGGGGTTCCACCTTAGTCAAGAAAGAATACTGGGGAGAGATATCACCATCATGGTTTGAACTAGAGTAATTTTAACCCAGATATAATCTGGGATCTTTCTGACCCTCCAAAGTAAAGGTGGTTAAACACCCAACCTCAATTTCAAGTCCTGTAGATTCTAAAACCTCCCCAAGTGTTCTGTGAATTCAAGGGGATCAAAGAGCAAAGGGGAAGGGACTTAGGTCTCACAGACTCCTCTGGTGCAGTCTCCGTTCACACAGCTTCAAGAAAAGATCACTGACACCAAAAATGCAGTGGATATAACAGTCTTAAACCACTGGAGGCCCAGGAATGAACCAAATGACATGAAGCCCCGTGGGATAATGCTGGTGCCCGCACGCTTCTCAGAGCCCCGGCACCATGGATTCTCGTTACTCCTCCATGCAGTGCCAGCACTGCAGTATCCTTGGGATCCTCCCTCCACCCCCGCATTTATTTCCCCCTCATTATTTCTTCTCAGCTCTGCCCTCTTCCCATTTTTGAAAGAAAAAAAAAAATCCTCTCCCTGTCTCATGCAGAGCAGTTCTGCCCTATTGTCTGAAGTTTGTGTGTCAACCTACACCTTGGCCAAGATCTTTAAAGCTTCACCTTTTAATTCAATTATTTATTAAGGTATTTTTCCAGCCTCAATCTGTGATGAATTTTCAGGTCAGCACTTAAAATAACTAAAATAGTCTACCTTTTTCTCTAAAATAGAAAGATAAATAATAGATATATGTAGCCTCAGAAAAGGTTAGGAGACAATTGACTGAAAAGTCAATAATAAATTATGTCTAAGGGAGAGAATCATAGATTCCTTTCATGTTCTTCGCTGGATATTTTCAGTGACTTTTGAATTTTTGCAATAAGCAAATATCTCTTTTCCCTGGAACTTCAAAGGTAAGGTAGATGTGCCCCCTGCCCTTGGGGAGCTCCCAGTGCACAGCCCAGGTTCCAACCCCAGCAGGACAGGGCTGGTCGATATGGCTTGTCCCTAGCCACCCAAAGAACTAAGATGTCTAATTCAATGATCTGTACTTGTCAAACTTATTTCATGTTGCTGTGAAATATTTTCTGAGTAGCAGTACACCTTTCTGTCTCCCAGAACCATAAGTTGTTATGAATTCCTAGTTTTAATGGGTCTTCTTAATGGAGCCCTTCTGATGGAATTGGCATTGGATTTCCTCTGTCATTCACTCTGCAATTTTACCTTTTGTTGGATTTTAATTAAAAATATTTCCAAATATTTTCTCTGGAGCTGTAATGCCAAAGAATACATTGTTAGGCATACTTTGCTGTTTGTCCTGATAAGAAAGCCAGGGAATTCTAATTCTACCAGTTTTTCCCCCCAGGTTTGGAATTTAAATTATTTCAATATATGCTCATATATTTATAAAATGAGACAAGCTGATAGCAAGAGCAGTACTCAGTGATTGGAAAGTCAGTTACCTTTTATCTCTTGGTTAAAAAGAAGTAGGTCAGTTCCTTGTTAATATTAGCAAATATTATTTATAGCATGATATAAATTACTGGGGGAAAGTCATCCTGATTTTGATTTTCAAGCAGGAGGCTATAGCTAACTCATTTTTATTCTTAAATATATATTAAGAATTCAGTGGACCAATTTTTCAGGAATCAAAGTCTTTGCTACTTTACATTAAAAAAAAAAGTCTAATTAAATTAAGTCACTAAGGCATTTTCACTACTCATATCAAGTACCTGTTACAAAGGTTTGTAACATACATATTTCAGCCATATATCACAGGTCTTTGTGATGGAGAGAGAAATGTGAACTTGAGAATAAAATATTTATGACATGGATGTACTCATGCCCATTTATCTATGTACCCTTCTTTGTGTGGTTTATCACAACTGTAAAACTAAAATTTGGGTAGGTCCTGCTGCATTTGAGTCTTCTCATAAGGAGATATAAATTACCCTTTCACTAAATTGGGTGCATTTGAAATAAATGATAAATTAATTATAAATATGATAATTTCAAAGGCCAGGGAGTGATGTCTATGCACTTGGCTTATTACTAGACTAAGAAGGAGATTGACTCGAAGGCAACAAGATTCCCAAACAGTCTCAGGGTTTGCACACATCAGAACTGGTGGCAATTTAAAAGCAAAATACAAAAGCAAACATTTCTCAGAAAGCACTATGGCTTGCTGCTGTCCAAGTCTATCTAATTTTTGGTGAAATATTACCAAAAACCTACTCTGCCTTGCTCCTAGGTTACCTGTGACATCATCTTTCGATGTTTTAAAAAAGGAGGGAACTGTATTTCAACTAGAAAATCTAGAAAACATTAAAATTCCTCACACTGAAAATTTCCGCAACATCTGACAACGTACCAAATGGCATTGGGATGAATATGCTTCGAAGTACTGTTGGACTTTCAGTTTCCTCTCCTTTTGAAACTTTCCTCAGCTCTCAGCCCTGCTCCTGGAGGCATGCTGGCCAGCCTTGGAGGTAAAATGGTTCCCTGAGAAATGCTTCATGCTGAACTCCTGCACAAACCAGGAAGATTTTAGACACCATCCTGTGAACTGTTGCTCCAGGGGAAGTCAAAGTGTTGTCTGAAGGAGGAGCCATTGAATCTGTCATTCTCCCTGACAGCACAGGATCAGTTTTGAGCCTTTATATTGGAGATTAAAGCAAGGACACTAGAGCTTGAGTCCTTGCCTTGTGTCAGTTTCAAAATTTAAAGCGATCTCCAAAGACAGGAGACTCTGAATTGTAATTTTGTCAGTAGTTCTTTACTCGCCACTTTCACATTTAGTGCATCCCCAAGTCCTGCAGCTCCATAAATCCATGGATGATTTAACTTGAATCATGATTCTATTACTTGGTAGTAAGAAGGATGACCACAAATAGAATAGGCTCAATAAAGCTGCATCTCCCAAAGATATTTGTTCTTTGTTACAGCTGATCCATTGGGTTTCCATTGCCCTGAACATCCAGTTTATATATTCTCAAATTATTTGAATACCATATATATCTATTTCTAGAATGCTTCTTTTTTCAACCAATTAAATTTATAGTTATGTATTAGCTTATTGTTTTAGTTTTTAATTGTAGAAAAGAAAAACTTTTCTCCATGATTTTCTTTTTTCCTCCTATCTGTTTAAGCCATTGTTTGGTCACATTAGAAGTTCAATTTTGTTCTCTGATTTTTATCAAAGCAGTGAGGTCCCTTTAGACTTGAAACAGTAATGAGTTTCATGCTGATATTTTGGACACCTTGTGAAATGTTCACGTAGCTAACTCAAGAATATAACAAACACCTCAGGATTCACAAAGAATTGCTTGGTGAAGAGACAGACCATTGAGTGGTAGAATTTGACAGAATGGCCCTGCAGGCGTCTCTATCATCTAATCTAGGTCTTTCCCCCAGAGCCACCCTTCACCAGCTGCCACGGCTCTCACAAAGAGCTTACATTGTACACACATGCTTTTGATGCTATTGTTGGCTATTTAAAAAGTTAGAAAGGGTGTGGTTCTTCTCTGTCTTGATGGAGTGATTTTCTTCCAAAGAGGAAACTAAAATGAAGCTCACTTAGGATCCTGTTAAGAGTGTGTGTCCCTCCCAAAATTCCTAACCCTCAGTATCTCAGAAGGTAGACAGGGTTTTTACAGAGGTAATCAAGTTAAAATGAGGCCATTAAAGTGGGCCCTCATCCAATATGACTGGTGTCCTTATAAAAAGGAAAATTTGGACACGGAAGACAATGTGAGGAGACACAGGGAGAAATTGGCCATCTACAAGCCAAAGAGGGAAACCTGGAATAGATCCTTTCCTCTCAACCTCAGAAGAGACCAACCCTACTGACTGACACTTTGATTCAGAACTTCCAGGTTCCAGAACTGTGAGACAATAAATTTCAAAACACTGTGAGACAGTAGAAGTACCGAGTTTGTGGTACTTTGTTATGGTACCCCTCACAAACTAATATAGAACCCCAATATATTTAATTGTTTTCCTCTTTACCTTTAAATACGAAAATGTTCATTGTAATGGTCGCCTTCTTCTCTTCTTCTAGAAGCTTCTAATTCTCTTAAAAGCAGGCTGTAATACTTGGGATCTGACACCCAAGACCTGAACTTGGATTTTTGATGTCACAACTCTGGCTAGGCTCCTCTAGAAGATAATCATAATAATACCTATCATTTGGTGAGCCTTCTTCCTATGTGATAGCTCTTTTACAGGCATCGTCATAATAAAAACTCTAGGAGACAGGCTCCAATATTATTCCAGAACACAGATAAAAAAACTGGGAATCAGAGAGGTTAAGTAAGTTTCCCAAGGTCACGCAGGGGTTGAACTGAGATTGGAACCTAAGAAGTCTCACTCAGAGACTGTATCTTTGCAGAAACCAAGTGAGGGGTGGGTCCCCTGACCAGAATGTCTGCAAAACAAACCAAAAAACAAACAAAATGCCTAAAATAGTGAAATGGCTAGTTATGGTTTGCCCATGCAATGAAACATCAAGCAATAATAAAACATAATGATTTTACAAATATGTAATGGTATGGAGAAATACTCATTAGATGAAGAAGTGCTACACAGCACTTTTAAAAATATAGAAAATAAAATTCAATGCTGATGGTCTCTAGTGGTTAGATGAAAGGTGATTTTAACTTTTTTTCTTTATGCCTCTCTGTATTTTCTAAATTTTTGAAATGGCCTTTAAAGTCCAAAAACTAAGGCATAGTAAAGTATAAAAATTCCTAAAATAAACTTCTTCTGATTTCTAGCATTGAAGAGAAAGGAGTCGGTTTTGTTTTGTTTGCTTATGTCTCAAACAATCATAGACACCTCTACACAGGGGTAGGGGCCTGCTATCCAACTTTTTTCTCTGGATTAGACTCTTTAGTTTCCATAAGAAAATGTCAATTCTACCACAAGCTTAACTGACTCTGATAGATGTGCCCTTCACTGTCATCATAGATTATCTATACTGGAGCGTCTCTCTACAGAGCATAACCTTGAACTCTGCTGTCCAAAATAGTTAAAAAGCCTGACTGCCAAAATAAGTTTGTTTGTTTTTACTGAGGTAAAGCTCCCAGATGGCCACATAGTCTATGAATTTCCCTAGGCCTTGACATTTACCACCAAATCTTACAGCTCTACCCTACAACCATGTTGTTGGGCTCCTTTTGGAATTATGTTTACTGAGCTGAATTTGGCCATGAAAGCATTAGCTTCAATTGAGGGATCTTGTAAGTGACAATCCTATGAAACCCATTATTGCATTAAATGTAGAAGTGCTGTTGAAATAGTTTTTCACCACTTTGTTACACTTCGGGAGAGATTTTTTTCTAGGATCAAAAATTACCTTGATCTTTCTATGCAAGGAATTTGTTGAGATTCCATGGACACTGTAATTTGTATTATTTATTTAAAAACTATAGGCCACACACACCCCTCTGCCTAAGCTGCCGTAAAGCCCTAGGCCAAATATATGGTGTTCCTCTAGCAAGTGGATGAACATATGTTCAGTGTACTGACCTCTCATTTTATTCAGACATTGATTTTCTCCTTGTTTTTTTTCCCCACTGTTTAAGTACTCCTTGAAATAATATAAGGAGAGGGAAGGGAGCAGTGAATGAATAAATAAAAACATTTGTGATGGAAAATGATACAATCAAGAGGAGAGGTTTATTGCTTCATTCTGTTTTTCTAGAACAATCTACAGTGATTCAAGAGTTGCTGACTTGATGAAAACATGACAAATGGAAGACTGTTCCCCAGTGGAAGACTGGTTTTCAAGAAGAATAACAGAGTTCAAGGCCCAGGTACATGAACAGTTCTGACAAGATCCACTGCGACACCAGAGGCAATCTAAAATGGGGTATTTCTTCAGGGACTAGGCCAGGTGAGAGTGACTTTTTTCTGTTTCTTTGCAAATTTCCCAGTTCAAATTCTACATTGAATCCACTCCTTACACAAACTCCTCTGCTTACAAACTTTCAACTTCAGCAAAGGGAAGACAAAGGAAAGGATCCGAAGAAGGGGAGGCGCTGCCCAGCCCAGCAACAGTGTGGTCAGTGATCAGGGCCCCTTCGTTCACAGCACCTGCCCTGCTCGCGCCTAACACAGCTTCGCCGTTCCCTTTACTTTGCCCTGACAGGATTTCGATCATCTGTTGTTTTTCCTCTAAAATTTAGGTTTGTTGTTTCAACTTTCCCTGAAGGCAGCATTTGATCTCATTCTTTCCTGTGACAGCAATGTGGCCTGTCTTAACATTCCCTGGAGAACAATTTTTCTCTCTAAGGTGCTGAGTCACTGAAGGGAACAAAAGAGTTTCTGGGGGCAGTGGCACTCAATTGAAAAAACAATCATTTCCCAGGGCTTAAAAGTTCCCTTTCAAGAGCGAACAAATTCAGGAGGATCAGGAAAGTGGGCGAGAAGTTCATGCAGGGTAAAAGGGACAAAGTCCATTTCACACAGTTTATGGAAGATTATATTTCATAAATGAAAATGGTACAAGTGGAAAATTCCCTTACTTAGGGAGGTAGTGCATCAGCCCTGGGCTGGGACTGCAGAAAGTTCTGCTATGTTCTCATCTTTTCCTACCGGCCTCAGCTTTTGGGCTTTTCGCCAAGTAAATGGGAAGATGACGACTCCTGCCCTCCTACGACAGCAGAGTACCGAGAGGATGAATGTATAAGAGTTCTGAGCTTTTGGGTACCTTGAGTTAGCTACCGATCTCCAAATATCTACTGGGTCAAAGTTAAAATCTAGGTAGATTTGAACTTCCCATTTTATATTTCCCAAAATACATTAAATTAAAAATACTTTTTAAACAAAAGACTGAAGTGTAGCAGGATATACAAGTAAAGCCTTAAAAATGGGTATCACTAGCGACTTCTTGTGAATCAACAATATTTCAAAATAGAAACAGTTTAAGAGTGGGCATTAGATTCTACCCAAACTTTATATCATCATCTCACATGGAAAGACCAATATCACTTTTCATAAATACAAGGCAACTGATGTATTATCATTTTGAAGAAGTATATTTGCCCAGGGATGCTATAGTCATACTACTTAGGTTCCCCAGTTCATCCTCTAACAGTATGACTTGGGCAAGAAACTGTATTTCTAACTCTTGGAACATTGCTTTGACTAACAAATAATCAATAAATGGATGAATAAATTATTCAGACACAGAGAAATCACATGTCCTGACAATGTTTCTATGTTTCCTCCATCCTTTATTTGGATGTTTGGATGGAATGTGAGAGCTTATATGCATGTTTTAGCATCAACTACTCTAAATCTTTTTGTATTAAGGTAGGAAATAAAT
Source organism: Mormoops blainvillei (assembly GCA_004026545.1). Taxonomy (NCBI): domain Eukaryota; kingdom Metazoa; phylum Chordata; class Mammalia; order Chiroptera; family Mormoopidae; genus Mormoops; species Mormoops blainvillei. The sequence goes on from PVJD01010003.1 coordinate 42,798, forward strand.
ATTTTCACATATAAACATACACAGTCAAGTATTCCTGCCACATTCAGGTGAGCTTTCCCAGAGTCTCCCCCATATTCTGCTGTCTGTTCCTGCTAACGTAAGTCCCTGGCTGTACGAAGCACATAGAGGTAGAGAAAAGTAGAGTTTGAGCAAGAAAGGGTGCATGTCCTGATCATGTCAGGTTTCAGAACATCTAAGACTTAGGGAAATCCAGGTAAAAGAACAAAACACAGATATTTTCTTGCCTAAAAACCAATAGCTTATTCCAGACCAATATTAAAAATGACTGTATGCTTCAAAGGGTAGTGCTAACATGTAACACCCAAAAGAATATTTCAGTATTTCCCCCTTTAATAGGTACGACTGCAGGAAATTGAAAAAGCAGTAGAATGCTCCAAAAAGTCTGTAATATGAAGCCACCTGCCTCTGAAAGCTTTGTGTGTTTTCTGATCATTCCCCCACTATAAATCGATGTATGGTTGAGTGGTCTTCCCATCAGTTGTGGTGCCAGAATATATTGAGGGAAAAGAGAAATCTAATTGATAGAGTTATTCCTGGGCTGAGGTGAATCTTTCAGACTCTGTCCTTAAAACAGGGCAACTGGCCAATAACTCAAGAAGGCAGCATTGGGGGAGAAAGAGGTCCTTATAACCCTAGCCATAAAACCAGTTCATAAAGCTTTGTCTACCATGAAAACCTATTTAGTGGGATACCACCTCTTTCTCCTCTCTGAATATATACTATAGTGACTTTAGTGATTTTTCTCCTTTATTTCATTTGTACCCCATTTATTCATTCATTTATTCAACAAATATTTTTGAGTACCTTCTAGAGGCTAGGGATATAAAAGGAAAAAGACAAACAAGGTCTCTGCTCTGGGAAAACTGACTTCTACCTATAATGTGAACAAGCAGACAGACGATAAACCAAATGAACAAAGATTACTTTGGCTAGTTATAGAAAAACAAGATAGGGTGACTGTGAGTGGGGAAAGTGAGGAATCTTAGTATGACTCGTTGGGTAAAGGCTCTCTGAGAACGTGACATTTGCTCTGAGAACTGAATGGGAGTTGACCACGCAATCTTTTCAGGAAGAGACTTCCAGTAGAGGACAGCCACCAAAGGCCACTAGGCAAGACCAAGTTTGAGAACAAAAAGAATATCAGTTTCTCTACCAAATGGATCAAGGTGGAGAGTGGTGTAAATAAAAGTATGTTGGCAAAGATTCAATGAGTGGATCTACGTCTCTATGGTGGATGGTGTGGGGAAGGTGAAGATGACATGAGAGCACAATGTGATAAGTCTGGAAACCCCAAGCTCTGCAGTAATTTCATTTGTTTTTACAGCCTACGGTTAATTTATGGTTGTAGGGAAAGGAAGATGCTTTGCATAATGGAGCTGGGCTGACTTGAGTTCTGTTGACACTCAAGTGGAACTATTGGAATGATTTTCTCCATGAGGAGAAATGGTCCCCAATGTTGCACATTGAGTTATCTTGGAAGCTGCTCAATCATGGTGGTTCTTGATGAGAAAATGATAATGTTAAAATGTGACCCATTTGTGAAAAGTTTCAGATATTTAAAATTTTAGACTTATCAGTAACTGTTATAATTATCTACTGCTGAGAATCTATTTTTCAGAGCACCATTACTCTTCATAGTTAGTTCTGTAATTTCCCCATAAAATATGATCCATTTTATCTGAAGTGCTAAAACCGAGGACTAGTAGTTAATCACTGTCTGCCTGTAATTTGCATAGTTCTTTATCCAAGAAAATATTAGTTCTTATTAGCCAGATAGAGATCTATTATGAATGTTGATGTAACTTAATTAAAGCATAGTATTAATCATAATACTATCTTCTGGGCTCAAACACTTCCCCAATGATGTTTACTTTCCTAGACCTTCACTGATGAAATACAACAATAAATCAGATGAAGTCACTTTTGATGAATAGGGAGATTTAACCAAAGCCTTTCTTAATGAAAAATAATGTAATAGAAAGTATAGAAAGAATTGTATCTGCTAAATTACATGCAAAACGGGATCCCAATAAAATAAGAAATTTGTTTTACTGACTTTACACCTAAACATTAAGTAATATGTATTCATTGAACTTCTGCTGTGTTAGTCGACAAGACATAGTTCATACCCTCTATTGGTCTTCTCAAATTTTATTCATTGTTATTCAACATGCAGAAATCAGTTTTAGGCAGTAGAAAAAGTTCAGCCATAATCACAGATTCTTGCCTAGTATTGACATATGTAATAGCATTAAAAAAAACTGACTTGTGTTTTGTATTTTAATGGAGGTGGCTGCAACTTCCTTGGGGAAAATTGACCATTCTTAGGAAAAATTGTTTAATGAAGTTTTGGTTAGTCAAGATAAGCCCAAAACTTGGTAGTAAAGTAGTGTTTGGTGGGGTGGAGGGGCGGGGGGGGTTGTGGTATTTAGTCATTGAGGTGTTACAGAGAGACAATGATTCTCTCCACCATTAAATAAAAGGCTGCCTTGCAAAAATAACTGATTTGAAACTCCTGATTGGTGTTGTAGTTGTCCCAGAAACACTAGAGTTGTCATCCTGAAATGAAAGAGGAAAAAAGAAAGAGAACTTACATTATGAGAGTTGCCGCAGCCGTAGAGAAAAGGCGACAGGAGAACAAAAGAAAGACTCATTCCCTGGCCATTCTAGGCAACCTGGAAAGCTCACCGTACTCTAGCAGTCTCCCAGGGTGAGGACCTGAGTAACAGTATTAAAATAAAGAATTTCCACAGAAGACTGGAGAAATTTGTGGATACTCAGTTTGCGCCTTAGTTTCTGTCAGCTGAGATTCTTTTGGAAATCAGAAGCAGAAAAATTCAACCCAAACTGAATTAAACAATAAATGGAATTTTTGGCTCCAATGCCCAGCAGTTGTGTGGAGGTTGAGAGGAGACCCAGTCAGGCTATGGGCTCTGTGAGGAGTGGTTCTCTGAGCCTGCCTTACTTCCCAGGGGCAGATTAAGGTCGGTTGAGGCCCCAGACGCAGAAGAAAATATTGGACCCCTTAAAAAGAGAGAGACAGGGACAATGAAAATACGTGCCTTCAGAAGTCGGGGCCCAGGGCACGCGCCTGGGGTACTCGCCGTTAAATTCGCCTCTGTTCTTTCCTATATCAGCTCTGCCCTCAGGTTGGCTTCACAATATGACTGCCAACACCAGCTGGGGCCACCTGCTCCTCCTTCACCTCTGAAATAAGGGAAGAAACAGGCTTCCCCCAGCCACTTAACAAGGAAAAGTTCATGTGTCGATTACCGAAGTTACCTGAACGAATAAAGGTGTCAAGGGTACCAGATTACTTGGATTGGTTCACATGTATCTTGGCTAAGCCCTGGGTCTGGAAATGGAGTCAAGACCACCCAGGTGGAACAATATGAGGGATTTAGGGAGGATATTTGGAAGACAATTTTGCTGTCCTTTATAAAATCTAACTACGTTCCTGAACTTTGACATCAGGAAGACTTTTAGAAACGAGTTTAAACACTAAAATTTCATTTGAACGCTCAAGAAAATACAATTTTAATTCTCTTTGCAGAGTTGTTGCATAGTAACATTATTTAAAATGTGACTAATCCATTTTCTAGGAGTTACACAATACCCATTTAATCTATAGTATTTTTTTAGTGAAACAACCAAATTTAGGACTGAGCATTAATAAACTGATAGCACTTTGAAAACTTTTAAGAAGGAATCGACTCCAGAATTGTTTTCATAAAGGAAACAGCTGGATATTGAAAGAAAGTGAAGGTGTTCAGGCAGCACAGGGACGTCGGCCTCTCCACCCCCACAGACAGAAGCTAAGGCACACTGCCCGAGTGTAATGCCAGCTGTGATGCCTGAAAAGAGAGCCCAGCTGCGAAGCTCCAAAGGATTTCCCAGGACTCCCTCGGGCATCCTTGTACCAGTATTGGGGCTCTCCCAATAAATACCAAAAGTCTGAGCGGCAGGAATTCCTGCAGGCAGCGCACCGTTGGAGCGCTTTAAGCAGCAAATATTTTCCAGATGTAGAGACTCTGTGCGCTGGGAGATCTACTTCTGGAGCACAAGGTACCTGCATGTCCCTGCTGACCGAAGAGGGCGTGTGGCCGTTGCCCTTCTAGATGAGGAGTGAGACAATTCAGTTGTATTTCTTTCAACACTATGAAGAAAGACCTAAAAAAGAACACAGATGAAGGTTTTAAGACTTGGGAGACCCTGGCGCTCAGCTGCAGGCTGAAACTGAGAGTACCAGACTTTTTTCCTGAAGGATTTGGCCATTTGCTTATTTCTGCGTTGCTTATTTCTGCTCATTTCAGGAGGTTGGGGAGCACCCTGGTGAGCCCTGGGTCCGAACTCTCAGAGGTCTTGGAGCACGGATGGGGCCATCGGAGCCGTTCTCTTTATGATCTCCTTTTGACTTACACTGAAATTTTTCAGTCAGAAGTTTTCCTTCTAAAAGTTTCATGAAGGTACACCTGGAGAAATTTATTATTTTCTATTAGGGAGGTCTTCAAAGACTAAAAATATGTATATGCGCATTTGAAAGAACATCATCAACTCCCTTAATTATGGACCCAGCCAGGAAAACAGAACTAAGCTAGGTGGTGAATGCATTATGCATGTGTTTGTTTTTAAGTGATTGATTTGAATATTTTTCATCGCGCTGGTTTGGATTGCCAGCGTCTGAGTGTGCTGTTGTGTAGCTGCTGCTACAGGGTATATTAGACTTTTTTAAAGGAAGGTAGTTTTTCATTTGGCCACACTCACTTTGGGGAGGAGAACAGATTGTATGTGTGATATAAACTCATCTCAGCTGTTGCAAAGATTCTCTACTTTAAAAATATCTGCCTTACGGGTGCTGGAATCCCTACTCCTCCCTGTACCTTACAGCTTAGAAGAATTTATTTCAGGAGTTGCCTCCTAAAATGTAAAAAAAATGGGAGGGAGGAGAAAGCAATGTATTTGTTGTTCCATTTATTATGCATTCATTGGTTCACTTCTTGCGTGTGCCCCGACCAGACTCTTGGTGTATTGAGACAATGCTCTAACCAACTAAGCTACTTGGCCAGAGCCTAAAATGTAAATAATACTGGGAAAAGAAAGCCTTCTATTTCTCCAACTCACATCTGGTTTATATAGAATGTCTACTTGAGTTTAATTTTTTGTCTTGCACATTCCAGTTGAGGGTGGTACCTAAGATTTTTTCCCCCATACAATCTAAATTCTTTATATTTTAGTTATTCCTTCTTCCTATAGATGTGGTTATAAAATTATAATACACATACACATAAACCTGTTTATGCAACCATTCCCCTGAAGCATGTGCCATAAATCCCCATTTTATACTGATGTTGCTATTAATGTAATTATAATCCCATTGGTAGTAGTCATGCACTTTAGCCCTTCTGAGCTAAGTATCACATCCTATTCTTGCTATTTCATTTTGCCATTTTCTAACAACAACAAAAATGTTATCCTGTTGCTAGGTAACCTCAGCAGTATTATAAGTATCCCTCTACTTTCCTCATTCTTCTATCCTCCTTCTTGTGGTCTAATTATAATTGTTATTCTTCTGAAGACTTCCTCCCCATTCATGACTGCCATTGTCATCGGATAACTGTCATCATATTATTGTCACTATTGAATTCTTTGATGAGAAGCCAGAGTTTGCTCATCCTTCTACACAATAGAAAATTAACGTGTTCTTTATGATGTATCAGAGAATAGTGTGCTTTCAGAGAAACAGTTCCTCTCCGAGGGGTTGCATTCCCAAAGAAGGTTTGCAACATTTAGCAACCCTCCTCCATCTAATTTGCTTCATCTTTTTAACCCCTATCATAATCTTTCTTTCAAGAAATAGGCTTGTGACTGGAACGTGGTCATGTTTTGTGTATAATGATAAAATTCTGACTGAAAGTATTTTATAGCTGATTGACTATGAATGATGCTTATCCCGTGAACTGGTAAAATAAACATCAGCACCAACACAAGTAACAATGACTATGACTGCATTTAGCTGTGGGCCTATATTATACCACATATGGCTAAGCGACTTACATCCATTATCTCATTTAATCTTCATAAATCCTATGAAGTATTATCATTCCTATTTTATAGATGAGGAAGCTGAGATGAGACTCAGAGAGCCCAGATTAAATAGTATGTGGGTAGCAGAACCAAGCTTTCTTCATCTAAGATTCATGGGAAAGACAAATACCATATGATCTCACCTATGGGAGGAATCTAATGAACAAAATAAACTAAAGAGCAAAACAGAACCAGAGGCATGGAAGCATGGGATAGACTGACAGTGACCAGAGGGAAGGGGAGAGAAGGATAATGGTAAGAAGAAGGGGAAGGGACTAGTTGAAGAACATGTATGAATGACCCATGGACATGGACAATAGTGTGGGGATTGTCTATAGAAGTGGAGGGTGGGCTGGGTGGAGGGCGGCAAAAGGGGAAAAATTGGGACAACTGTAACAGAATAACAATTAAAAAATTTCGAGATGAAATAATGTTAATTTACTAACAGCCATATATTAAATGTTAATGTTACCTCTTGAATTCAGGAATATTAAACTGTGGACAAACATGCATCTTAGAAGCAATACTATATGTATACAGACTACTATATTCTTTTGCTTATAAGTTTTAATTATTCTCTAATTATTGTTTCAAGTAAATAATGTAACTGGAACAAGGTCTTCTAATTCCATTGTCTCCCTCTTCCACACCTCAAGTCCCATATCCCCTCTCATGTAGCAGGACTCTTTCCAGTATATACACGCCTAATGAGTATTTTGTGGTTTGTGAAGACACTAGAAAACCACTTGCCACTTGCAAGATAAATCATATAGAGCAAGATGATCCTCTGACTCCACCATTCTAGTTTTATTTTGTTTACCTTTATTTCATTTTTAATGGAGAGACAGATTTATATAAATATCTAAATCCCACACTCTCCTGTGACTTCTTTGATGGCAAAGTCCGTCTTTTGTTTAACCTGGTAATTCGCTACACTACTTAACCTGGTAACTTGCACATACTGAGGTAGATATTCAGTAAGTATTTGTTTAATCAAATTCATTGATACATTTTTTTCTAAATGTTTAGATACAGTGTGCTGGTATTGTAAGAGCAAATCAAGTAATTTGGGGAGACCTTGTTCTCATCTCTTCCCTCAGAAACATCTCAGAGTTAAACTTTCACTTGTTCCTTGAGGTTTCGTTTCAAGGCTAAGATTCTGTACTTTGCCCAACAAAACTGTAACTTCTCAAAAGTTACAAAGTTCGAAGAAGAAGGTGAATGATTAATGATGTAGGGAGAAGATTGAGCACAGAGGAAATTGTACTAAGCTTGACAACCTTGTAATCTTTAGTAAATTGACTTTTAAAAAAAGTTCCACAGGATGAATAGGACAAATTTTGTCTGAGTCCTAGAGATGATTTGAAAATTTTTTCATCACACATGGCATAATGTGCATGTACTTTTATAATCTGCTCCCCTTAAGAAAAGAACCAGTTTAAGTGTATAAATTAAGCCAGAAACTGTGGTAAAGAGGCATCTGTTTCCTAAATGCTTTGACTTAGCTAGCTGTGAAACAGATTAAGCTTAATTGCAGCGCTCTGCTGCTGCGAATCATGCTGAACTCTTCGTAAGTGCATAGGTGTTAGCCAGCGGGAAGAGAGGAAGAGACACGCCTCCAATTAAACTAGGTGATTAGTCATTTATTTTCTCTTGTCTTTTCTTTGTTTCCTATTATATCTCATCTCAGAATTGTTTTATAAAAGAAATTAAACTGAAAGGGAGGTACTCTGATTGGCAAGTTATGAAAAAAAAATCTATACTTGGAATCAGCATAAAAGCAGAAGCCAAAATAGAAAAATAGCCTGAACATTAGATATTTTTTTAAACTTTGGGCTTATATTGTGATTGCATTCCAGATTGTTAATCTTGGATCTAGTGGAGCTAAGCAGAGCCGTTTGGATTGCACATCTCTGGATAATAGGAACGTGCACCTTCCCTCTTTTGATTTATAGGTATCCCATTGTTTATTTGATAATTAACCTCTTATATCATGCCATTTCAACTATATCAAAGTTCATAAATTCTAAATATTACTAGGCTGTAGAATTTCCTTTTAGAACTATTAATTATCTCTTCCCATAACAGACCTTGCCTTTATCTCACCAATATTTCACATATTTTGTGGCGGCTGTATGATAGGTTTTTCTTTCGACGTTCAGAAATCATTTTTACATCTTACACTTCAGGCTCTTTTTTCGGCCTGACAGTAATATCCTTAGACTCGGGTCGGCAAACACACACGTGAGTGCCATCATTCCCCAACTACACAACCAGCACAAATACCACTCACTGATCCGCCCTGTTTAGCCTGAATGTAGACTTGGAATCCAATGCTACACACCAAACACGGGGTCTTTATGTCTTTTGCGTGTACCTAATTTATGCCTTCTTAGAACATTTTTTAATCAATCAAATCAGAATTGCAGCATTTGCTATCTTTGATGTGCAGGATATAAACTTTCTCATGTTGCTTAAAATGGAATCGGCCAGTCAGAAGTGATCAGCTTCTAGAGGCAGAATATGAATTTTTGGTTTTTACAGTAGCACAGCATCGTCCCTCTGATATTTTTTCCAATGTACTCATTTGCCTCGTGTTGTAATATGGAAACTTTAGAGTTTGTTTAGCGATTGTGCAGAGCACATCAATTTTAATACACAATAAATTCTGGTGGAAAAAGGACAAGTATTTCTAACATTTAATTTGGATCTATGTCCCTATATGCTCTTTTCTTCTAGGTCAATTTTGTCAAAGTTCTAACAGATTTAATTAATTTTGGCAAAGTCAAGCTGGTCTGATGGAGTTGTTAGAGGCAGAAGATAAAGGGCCCAACAATGCCTTGACTGTTGTAGATTCTTAATAAGCATCTGCTGATTAATTTGATGGCATTGATTGAAAACTGATGTCTCCAGGCAACTCTCAGTTAGATGTGGGATGAAAATAGTGCTTTGGGAACCTCATCACCACCTGGTAAGCAGATCTCTCCTACAACCATGTCTGGTTGGAAATACAAATATGAAGATAAGATAAAATATGGGAGCTGAAAATATAGCCAGATCACCTTCACATCCCTACAGGAAATATAGGTCGTACCTACAGGTGTTAGCAAAGATATGGAATGGATGAGGTTTCCTAGAGAGAGAGATTTAAACATTATAAAATCTGTGGAATGAAACCCCAGAGTGAAACACTTGGTAAGGAGTAGATAAGCTCCGTAAAGGAGTCTGAGATGTGGTCTGAGAGGTAAAAAGAAAACCAGGAGGTAGGAGAAGGAGTGGGGGGAGGGGGATGTACCCCATAAAAGCATTTTTTTAGAAAGAAAATTTCATTTATAGCAGGTTCAAATAAATAAGAGAAGTATCAAAGAAAGTAAAGGGAAGTTTGCAGTTAGAATTGTGGGAAGCTGAAAAACTATTGACCAGGTCACTTCCATTTTCAGGAGAAGTTGAAAATAATGTCATTTAATAAATATAAATGGGAGAATTATCAAAGTTTGGGACAGCTGATATGCAGGTGGAAAAGAAAGGCAAGTAAGAATAAGCATGAATATTTTACACAGCTTTGAGAATCCAGGTGAGGCTGGAAGATACATATTATATTCACACCATTTTATGTCACTATACAAGTTCCTCTAGCAGCCCAGGTGCACAAGGCACAGATTAGAATGAAATCAATGTCACTTATAACACAATGACTTCAAAGATGGACCCAAAACCATTGTTAACCAAAGTTATATCTGAAATCCTATGCAAACATACCAAAGAAGTATGGAGTATATTTTAAAGCTTTAACTGGGAATCAAGTGATCTGAGTTCTATCACTGGCTCAGTCAATAAATAGTTATGTAACTAGGTCATGTAACCAACTAGCTTATCTGTCCTTCACCTTTCTGGAACTTAGCCCATCTGTACAATGAGGAAGTAGAAATGGTTAATCCTAAAGTCCCATAGAGCTCTACAATTTGAAGTCTACGATTCCTTGTTTGTGATATTCATTTATTTACTGAACAGTATTTATTGATTATCAATATGTGTCAAGAACTGTTTAAGATGTTAAGTTATAGTTATGAATAACACAGATGTGTACCTTTTCTACATTCTAGAGAGAAAAACTGACAGTTAACAAGATTATACATATGTGTGTATGTATAAGTTCAAATAGTAATAGATGTGTTGAAAGGAAAAAATAATGTAATAGAGAAGAATTAAAAGGGAGGTGACCTTAAACAAAGAGATAAGGGAAAAACTCTTAAAGCATGGCACATGAGCTGTTATACAAATGAAAAGCAAGAACCAGCCATGCAAATATTTAAGGGAATAAACACACCAGTCTGAAGAAACAATGAGTACAAAAGCCTTGAGATAGAACTGAGCTTGGTATGTTTGAAGAATAAAAAGACCAGAGTGGTTGGATCACAATGACGAAGAGGAGAATAGTGCAAAAGACAGTTGATAAAGTAGGTAGGAGCCAAGTCATGAGTGTAGAGCCTTGTGCACCATGGTAGAAGTTTCAATTTTATTGTAAGTGTGATAGGGAGCCATTATAGGCATCATTACAAAGCAAAAAGCATGTGTTATTTACATGTTTACAAAGAAAACATACAAAGCAATGAGAAGGACACTTCACCTCTGTGGTAATACTTCCCCCAAATCCATGACTCTAGTCTAATCATGAGGAAACAGGAGAGAGAATGAGATTGAGGAGCATGAGACATTCTATCAAATACCTGCCCAGTACTCTTCAAAGTGTCAAAGTCATGAAAAATACAGCAAGCCTGTGATAGATCTGAGGAGACTAAGGAGACAGGATAACTCAATGCAATGTGGTATTCTGGATTGGATCCTCAGACGGAAAAAGGACATTATTAGCAAAATGTGAATAAACTCCGTATTTCAGTTAATAGTTTTGGGCCAGCGTTAATTTCTTAGTTTCAGTAAATGTACTGAGGTGTGTGTAAGATTGTAACTTTCAGGGAAGCTGAGAAAAGGGTATATGGGAACTCTGTTTCTCTTTGCAACTCATCTGTAAATCAAAAATTATTCCAAAATAAGTTTTTTAAAAGATGCCTTGTAACTTATTTCCTTATTTTAATCCTCACCTGAGAATATTTTATTGATTTTAGAGAGAGAGGAAGGGAGAGAGTGACATCGATATGAGAGACTTTCATAGATTGCCTCCTGAATGCACCCCGACCAGGGATCAAACCTGCAGTGTAGGTATGTGCTCTGATTAGGGATCAAACCCTCAACCTTTTTGGTGTATAGGATGATGCTCCAACCAAATGAGTCATCTATCCAGGGTTGTAACTTATTTCTTGATAATAAGGCATAAAGGAATTAAAATATTTTGAGTATAAACCACAGTTCAAAAAAACTAATAAGAATTTAACATTTTCAATTAAAAAATCATTTGGACTGACAAAAATACAAGCAGGAAGAACGTTTAGGTTATTCAGCTTCCCGTGTAAAAGATGTGGTGGCTTAACTAGAGTGGATGCAGTGGAAATGAAGCCAATGAATTTAGGATATGTTTTGGAAGTTCAGTTGGCAAGACTAGTTGAAAGTTTGGATGGTGAGGACAAGGTGAAGATGAGGGGAATGAGAGAAAGAAAGATATCAACAATTATGCTCAAGTTTTGTACTTGAGCAAATGAGAGGTTTATGGGTATCATTTGCTAATCCAAATCAGAGGTTTATGGGTATCATTTACTAATACAGGGAAACCTGAGTGAGGAACAGCTTTCCTAGAAATAGTGATGGACAAAGAGTTTCCAGTATTTTCTTTAGACATGTTGAGGCTAATATACTCAATGACATCCAAGCAGAGAGAGCAGGTGTTCAGTGACCACTAAAAGTCTGGAATTCGGAGGAGGTCAGGTCCGAAGGTAATATTTGGAAATCATTAGAACATAAACGTTTTCTAAAGCTGTGGCGCAAGTGAGATCATCTAGGAACTGGGAGTCATGTGGGTAGAGAGGCCCGAATTCTAGCACACTCCAACATTTAGAGAGCAGGCAGAGGAGCAAGGAGCTAGGGATGGGAACTGCAAAGGGTCAGCAGTGAGGCAGGCAGCAATCAGGAAAGTTGGGCCCAAGGGAACAAGAAGAGAACAGAGGGTGCTGTTGACTGTCATGTCTGCTGAGAAGAGGGGGGAGGAAAAGAATTAATCCCTGGGTTTGGCAACATGGGAAAGGCTGGTGACTTTGAAAGTGCCATTTTAGTGGAGTAGAAGGTCAAAAACCGAATGGCAGTAAGATTGTGGAGCGAGCGAATAAAAGCCACTCTTTCCAGTACATTTGCTGAGATGGGAAGCTAAGAAATGGGGTTGAAGCAGGAAGGGGATACGTAGTTAAAAGAGTTTTGTTTTGTTATGATGTATGTTCTACAGACTCTGCTCAAGCATGCTCCAGCCAAGTTGTTATGGATTGCTGGTCATGTTTTCGGTCTGGCTCCCAATCCTTGCGAACAAACATTCTTCATTTCTGTGCTGTTTCTTTCTACTTGTCATAGTTTCTTAGTCATTTTAACCATCAAACCTGCAACTGTTCAGTTTATATCACTCCTGGTATCTGTTGAATAAACCAACTTCTCATTTTTAAATTCTTGAAATACAGAGCGGGCCAAAATAGGTTTGTAGTTGTGAGTGTATGAAACACAGAGTTTATTCTTGTACTATTATTTGTTAATTATCGTATTATTTTTCCATACAAACAACTGTGAGTCTACTCTTGCCCTACCCTGCATGTTGAATTAAATCTAGAAAGGGGCTTTAGAGATTTAATCTAAGTATCTTACTTTAGAGATGAGAAAACTGAAGCACCGAGAAGACAAGTAGAACGCTTCAGTGATAGATCCAGAAATAAAATCAGTATTTTTACTGTGTGACAAGATACACATTTCTCTTTCTTATGTCTGAACGCTTTTCTAATCTCAGATGCAGCAACCTGCATATCGGAACGCAATAAAGCATCTTACCTTCAGCCACTGAGATGTAAAATTAAGCCATTTCATACCACCGTCAAAGTACTCTATGACATTTGTATACCTTTGCTAATATAGTTAAGAAATCCTCTAAATTTTGAATTAGATGATGAGAAATAACTCATTACAAATGGTAAGAGATGCTTTGTCCTTGCAGATTCGAAGCTCTGCAGCTAGATCATGAGCTCATAGAGGGCAGGAGTCTGGTTCTGGGTTTCCAATTATGTGACACAATGCCTTGATCATAGTGAATGTCTAAGAAATCCTTATTTACTGATGGAAAGAATCAGTAAAATAGTTGCTCCCCAGCCTGCATCTCAGAAAACTACACTGTAATTAGGACTCACAATTGTGGTTCTTCCCTGCCTTTCTTTGCTTTAGTCTTCTGGTTCACAAAGAGCACTGTCATACGCTGCATGATGTTGTTCACCTCCTCATTTCTTCCATCAGTCCTACGTAATCACAGTTTGCTTTGTTCCTTAAGCGTTTGTAAAGCTAGGTGTCTGTGAATTATCTTCTTGGGTTCTCGATCTCGTATAAGTCTCAATATTTAATCATTTCATGAATCTAGAGATATGTGTAGGATATTAATACTGGTGCTAAATTATGAATTAAAAATTGAGAACCACCCCGAGAAACATACAAAAGTATTTACTTAAAGGAAATGATATTACTCTGTACATCGTTTCCTACCTGCTTTACGGAGAGTGTATGGTTCAATGATCTAAGCCTCGAATATGAGAACTGACTTTTATGTCTGTTTCTGAAGTTCACTCTGCACAAGTGACTTCATCTGGAAAATGAAAAGTGAGTCCTGTTGAATAGTTGATGTAATAGTGAACCTTTCCAAAACCATCTGAAATATCATTTTAAGTAGAAGGGGAAAACCCACAAATTCCAATCAGGGAGACATATTTAACAGGTTATTTTATGATTAAAGTAAAAGGTGAAAATTCAGTATAGAAATTTTAAGAGAAAAATGTTTAGGCATATTTATGTGTTTTTTTAAATGTTTTGTAATACCCAAAGAAATTTGACTAGCCTTAAGGAAAATCTATTTAACTTAATGACAGTTTAAGGGGATTTTTTAAATCTAAGCTGAGGAGTAACTAAAAAGCATAAGCAAAATATTCAAATTCAAAGAATCCAGGATTCCCTAACAACTTTTAGAAAAGTTACTCTATTTGGCTATGGTACTTTCCACATCTGTAAAATCATTTGCCAGTAAAGACTTTAACAAAGGTAAAATTTAGTGTCAGATAAAGTACTTTGTGGAAAACTGTGGAAACCTGGACTTTTAAAATCTCATTTTTCCTTTAGAAAGTAAATTAATAGTCCACTTGAGACTAGGTCAATTTTGTGTTGGCGTGATCTAGTTACAGGTAAGCCAGAAATGAGGAGAATTAAAAGGGTCACACTCAACAGGGCAAATACAAAATATTAATTGGAAGCATGGAAGAAGATTTATGAAGCT
>PVJD01010004.1:0-57381 GCA_004026545.1 Mormoops blainvillei
TAAATAATACCCCAAAACTAAGAAGTGTTCAGCTCAGAAGTTGATGATGATGAAGATGATGAGGATGATGATGACGGAGGAGAGAGAGGGCGAAGAGGAGGAGGTAGTCATCTTTATTAGCGCTCCTTTGCCAGTTACTGTGCTGAGCGCTTTACCCAATGAACTCTGAGAGTCCAGGATCCACCCCAGAAGTCCAGCAATAAATAAAGCGCAGTTAAACCACGTTACTTCATTGTTACACCCCAAAATGCAAGGAGGCCTTGTGGGATGCGCTGCGAAGTGGTTACTGACTCCTGTTCAGCACTCAGTACCAGCGTGAACATGCTCCTGCCTTCTGTGCCCACCATAAGCAAGAGAACATTTTCAATAACTTTAATAAGTAAATAAAACCCTTAGGTACCCTCCCACTGGGGCCCGATGACAGTCTCAGAGGACAGGATCTACACAAACAAGACTGCAAGGGGACGTATTCAGGGAAAGCCTCAGAGAATGTGAACAGAAGGCCCAGCATAGAGTACAAATCTCTCTCTAACCCACCATCGCTCCACCCTGGGGGCGGAAGCTGCCTGTCGCTGAAAATACCACGAAACGATTTAAAAACTGAGTTCTAAGTTGTTACATAAGAATGCAGCAAGAAGCCCTAACCATGAAAGATTGCCTTCAAAAGTGTCCCCCTGCTCTCACAGAAAGACCTTCATTTGGTGAAAGGCCGGTGAATACTGAGTATCTGTTCAATGTTAAGCACTGTGCAACGGGCTGGAGATGTAAAGAGCCAGTTCTCAAGGGCCCATGTCACCATGTGGGAGACAGATTTTAAACCGGTTATTACAAAACCATGAGTCTGCTAAGTCCAGTGTCATAGACATATACCCAGGGTGTTATGAGAGCACAGATATGGGACCAAATCCAACCAAAGAGATTTATGAAGGCTTCCTGAAGGAGAAGACAGCTGAGAGTATTACGTTTTATGGATCACATAACTAATATCAGCTAAATTCAGTGGTATCAGCCAGTGAAGTGGAAATATCTAAGCATGTCTCCAGAATTGAGCATAAAATAGGTATCATCAATCTGCTGTCAAAAAACTTATCATCACATGAAAAAAAGAATAAAAATGCACATAAGATAATATGTAGAACAAGAACTGATGACAGTAAAATAGTTGGGATCAGGTGAGACCATCTAAGTTCTGACCTGTGTTTGGATTAGAAGAAAGGAAAGCATAAGTAAATGAATGCACTGTGAAAAGCTTAGGGACTATACAATACTTCTTTATTATTATAATTATTATGCATTTTATGATCCAGTTTCACTATTGATAATGATAAGCTTTAAAAGCTAAATTTCTTACAGTACTTTCATGCTAATTCTTGTACACATAGCTACAGACCTACTTCAAGATATAATATTAAATTCCCTTTTATATTATCATTGAAGTGAAAATATTTTGCTCTAGTTTAGAGACCAGTGTGTTTACAGCCCTCTTTTATGGTATGCTAAAGTCTCAGTTTGAAACTACTTCTGAAGCAGGGATTTGGAGCTAGACTTTTTATTGGAACCCATTGAAAGTAAAGTATAGGAACAAAAAAGTGTTTTAAAAATTATTTGTGTACTCCCAATTACATTTACATAACTTGAAGCCCATGATTAGAAGGCTCCACTTAATGGCTCTGTCATTCTCTTTCATTTCAGATGTTTCTCCTACAGTAAATATTTCTTTCTTTCTCAAAAAGAAAAACAGCCCTGGCTGGTGTGGCTCAGTGGATTGAGTACAGGTCTGCGAACCAAAGGGCCACTGGTTTGATTCCCAGTCAGGGCACATGCCCGGGCTGTGGGCCAGGTCCCCAGGTGGGGATGTGTGAGAGGCAACCACACATTGATGTTTCTCTCCCTTTCTTTCTCCCTCTCTTCCCCTCTCTCTAAAAATAAATAAATAAAATTAAAAAAAAAAGACAATTCTCTTCCTTCTATCTAAGACATAAATTTCACCTTACTCCTGAAAAGGAAAAATAGTACATACCAACAAAAGAGAAAACACAAGTGACTAGAAAATTTCAGTACTGTCTTAGTCCCATTTAACTTCTCTAAAGTTTACTTCCATCATTTCTAACATGAGAGAAATAATATTGCTCTTCCTTCCATGTCAGAATAAAAAAATTCATTTGTACAAGGTTTTAAGAGCATAAAACACAATGAAGAAAGGAAGTCCTAAAATTATGAAATGTTCCAGACTATATTTGTAAAGTGGTTATTCAGAATTTAGAATAATACAGGGTGGGGCAAAAGTAGGTTTACAGTTGTTTCTATGGAAAATAATGCACTAATTGATGAATAATAATACAAGAATAAACTCCATGTTTCACATTCTCACAACGGTAAACTGATTTTTGCCCCATCCTGTTTATTTCCCAATTAGAACAATATAAATGGATTAATAGCAGGTACGCACATGGAGGAGAAGCAGATCTGTGGGGCTCTGCTAAAAATGCTGGAAAGAACTTTAGGGATTCTTCAGATGTTTAGATGTTGATAGTGTGGTTTCCTAATAAGATATATCAGCCTTCAGAAATTGTGTAGCTCCTAGAAACATGAATCCCATGGCATTTTTTTACTCATTAGTGGGTCTAGGGAGACAAAGGGAGAGAAAGGAAGATAGAGGGAGAGGAAGGTGGTTTCTCATAGGAGTTAGAGGAGGCAAAGGACTGGGAACATGGCTTTTGTTGGTGGAGTTCTAAAAGAAGGGAGGAATTAACTAATTGGAACTAAATTGTTATCAATTAAAATAAATATGAGGTATCTTTCCTGGCCAAACACAAAAACAGACAAAACCACCAGCTCTCTCCTGGCTGTCTCTCCTATCTCCCCATCCTTCACAGCCAGTGAAGGTTGCCGGCTCACACATTCCCTCTTCAGACCACCCAAATCAGACTCTGTCCAGTTCTCCCCTCACTTCCCACCCCACACTTGACCGAAACGGCTCTGGTGGAAGTCCGGCTAATACTCAGCAGCCATATGTCCCTCTTGACCACACTCTTGCTAACATTTTCTCCTCGGATGGTTTTCCTGGTGACTTCTCTTCCCTGGCTTTCCTCCTATGCCTCTGTTTACACTTTCTCAGTCTCCAGTGCAGACTCCTCTCCCACTGCTAGGAGTTCGCGGGTCTCTGTGCTCAGCCTCTTCTTCTCACCCCAGGCTCTCTACGAGAAATGCATCCACAATTACTGCTTCAACTGCCATTTCTTTGTCAGTGGCTCCCAAACTGACTGAGGCCAGCTGGCGGTGTACTGAAGAGGACAGGGTGCGGTCTGCAGATAGGCAGACTGGGGATTGCGTCCTAGCTCTGCTACTACTGCTGTGTGACTTTGGGCAACTTTGCTTAACTTTTGGGTAAGTTTTCATTTGGTACCATCATTTGTTGGTAATGAGAATGTAGAAATGATACAGCCACTTTGGAAAAACAGTTTGGCGGTGCCTCAAAAACTTAAACATAGAGTTTCCATATGATCCAGCAAATTCACTGGGTACATAAGCAAGATAATCCTGGGTACATAAAAAATCCTGGGTACATAAGCAAGATAATCGAAAACTTATGTTCATACAAAAATGTGTACATAAATGTTCCTTGTAGTGTTATTCATAGTAGCTAGAAAGCAGAGACAACCCAAATGTCCATGAACTGATGAGTAGGCAAACAAAATGAGGTGTATCTGTACAAGGAAATAGTATCCAACCATAAAATGAATCAAGTACTGACACGCGCTACAACACGGATAAACTTTGAAACCATTAAGCTAAATGAAAGAAGCCAGACACAAAAGGCCATATCATATGATTCTATTTATAGGAAATGTTCAGGATAGGTAAATCTATAGAGACAGAAAATAAATCAGTGGTTGCCACAGGCTGAGGGAAAGGGGATATAGGAAGTGACTGCAGAGTTCAGGATTTCTTTTGGGGGTGATAAAATGTTCTGAAATTTAATAGTGGTAGCTGTACAACCTTGTGAATATAGTAAAAATCGCTGAACTGTATACTTTAAAAGGGTATGGTATATGAATTATATCTCAATTTAAATTTTTTTATTTAATTAAAAAATACGTCCTCCTCACTTCCCTGAACTGCTATTTCTCCCGTCCTTCCTGCCTTCATTCCTCAACCTGCCGCCCAATAGTCCACGCCAGAAACCTAGATTTCCCAGCACCTTCTTCACCATCGTCCATACCCAAGTCTGATCAGCCACCTCCCAATTGCTCCTCATATGCCTCTCCTCCTTTTCCTCTTCACTGCCACTCCTGGGTTCGGAACAGCTGTCATTACCTTTCCCTGGTCCACTGCAATGTTTACTTATAAGGCTTCCAGATGAACTGCCACCTCCTGTTAATCTAACTCTCTGTTGGTGCCAAATCAATCTTTTCAAATGACCAGATTGATTACGTGACTCCCTTTTTCAAAAGTCTTCCACCGTCCCCTATTGTCCCTTATTTAAATCTGAAGTCCTCAGAGGGTACAGAAGGCCTTTCAGGAATGGCCCGCGCTGCCTGTGCACCACACCCTAACTCTTCCTTATTCACCTTTGCTTACTCCTCCGCATCTTACAACAATGTTACGTTGTTGTAACACGAGCTTCTTTTTCATAGAGCCCACATGATATGGCGTGAATGTTACTATCCCCCTCAAAATTCCTATGTTAAAACCCTAATTCCTGCTCTGACTGATGCAGCTCAGTGGGTTGGGCATTGTCCTGCAAACCGAAAGTTCACAGGTTCAATTCCCAACATGCCTGATTTGTGGGCCAGGTCCCCAGTTGGGGTCGTGCAAGAGGCAACCGATGGATGTTTCTCTGGTATATCAATGTTTCTTTCCCTCTCTTTCTCCTTCCTTCCCCTCTCTCTGAGAATAAATAAATAAAATCTTTTTAAAAAATCTTAATCCTTGAGGTTATGGTATTTGGAGAAGGAGCCTTTGGGAAATTAGTCATGAAAGTGGTTTGTTGTTGCAGACACCCAGCCTATGGTGTTTTTGTTCTAGCAGTCTGAACTAAGAATCATGCTTTGAACATATTGTTTCTTTGCACAAATTTCTCTCCCCCTCCCACAGTGTGCCTGCTTGGTAATAACATTCTTGCTTCTCCAACACCTTCCCGAGTTCTCCTCCTCCCTCCCAATTCTCTCCGGCAGGTTTTGGCACTCAACATACTGACTTCCTCTAGGCTTTGTATTATTTGTATTACAAAGTCGTTCTGCCTCCCCACTAGTTTCTTGACAACCAGCCCCCAAGACAGAAGTGCATCTGATTTATAGAGTTATCTTTCCTTGCCATCTCACTCTTCCAACATGGTCTTCAAACTTCAAAATTGTCTCTTCTTCAATTTTCTTCTCTAATCTTTTCTCGTCTTGATTTTTTTTTCCTTTTCATAATTGAATAAATTTACTTTGTTTATATTAACGTGCCCATAATGGAGTTTCAATGCATGCTTCCAGATTTTTAGCATTACAGATTTATGTTAGAGAAAATAAAAATACACCAAATAATTTTTCCACTCATTTTATCTTCTATTTCATAAACACTTTTTTCTGTGCCAGGCACTGCACTTAACACCATGGCAGAGGTACAAGTACATGCCAGGCACAGATTATGATCTCAGACAGCTCGGGATCTACGGAGGGGACACACATGAGCAGAAATTAGGGTAAAGGGCATTATGAAAGAGTCATGGGAGAAGTAAAAACAACTTCTGACTCACGGAGTTGAGATGTGTGTTGAAGCATGGGTTAGGGGGCACTGAGCAGAGAAAAGAAGAAGAACACTGCACGTGGAGAAAATGACACCAAAACGGGCAGGCAGGTATGGCGAAGCAGGAATGCTGACAGGAGGATAATGTCTTAAAACTGGAGTAGGAGTATATATGTGTCATTCTTTTACCCAAGAAACACTGCGAGAGGGAGAGAGGAACTACCATGTTCTAAGCATCATAACTAAAAGCTCCTGGGAAGGTCCACGTGACGTCATCCAACGCAGGCCTTGCTGTGGGTTCGCACAGGCTTCACACCTTTTGCTTAATGAATTCTTTGCTGAGTACAGCTTACTATAGCTGCCTGGACTCCGGAGCCAGACCACTGGGATCCAATTCAAGTCTTGCACTTTTCAGCTGTGTGACAAGTTATTTAATCTGCATCTTCTTATCTTTATCTATATAGCAGGATAATAATAGAACCTGCGTAGTAAGGTTGTTATGAGAATGAAATGAGTTAACACAGGTACACGGTTTATTAACTGGCACATAGCATAGTCTCAAAAAGTGTTAGCTACCATTATTATTTTCCTGGTAATTGACCCAGAAGTGCCCTCTGCATAAGGGATGAAACAATTCCTATTTGCGTCCTCTCTCTCAAACTCAGAAGCCACGTATATTTTACCTACATATACCCATAAGTCAACAGAAGAGTGGGAGGGAGAGAAGGAGGGAGAGAGGGAGGGAGGGAGGAGAAGAGCGAAAGGGAGAAAAGGCAGGGAGGGGAGAAGGTGGGCAGCAGAAGCTGAAAATTTGAGCTATAAAATGAGAACTAGCTTAAATCCCATTTCTACCAACTGTGTCTTGGTCTCATGTTTTCTTAAATAAAGATTCTGAAATCAACTTCATACTCTGTGGTATTCATTATTTTGGGAGAATAAAACTAGTGGCCTCTATGCATACAACTCAGTCTTTTCAATTATATTCATTAGGATCAGTTGCAATCTATTTTTTAATCCTAAGTACCTAAAGGAACACAAAGACACATACACAGCCCCAAAGAGATGGCAGGAAATTCCAGCAGACACACATGGAAACGCCAGTGGTCCCTCACATGTACCAGTCAGTCATGAATGGTATCTAAGTCTCAACAAGGGCATTCATTGTTCCGCGGAATGGAAATAAACACATGCCAGGTGATTAATATCCCTATAAAACAATTCTTGAGAGTGGCTATTATACAAAAACATTTCCAAGAAAATTTTTGTTGAAGGATCTACTAGTCACCATAAAGATGTTGAAACGCTGAAATAGTAAGTGAAACCAAGCTGGGCACTAAAACGAGAACAAGAACCTCCTAGGCTTCTGTGGTAATTTGTGGGGATTTCACAAACCTGCCTGTTCACACAGCTTTAAACACTTGCCAACCTTTATCTCACCGCAGTATCTCATCTTCAGTGGCTTCTTGTCAATACGCCTCTAATTTCTACTCCAGGAAGCGGAGCAGGTATTTATTTATTTAATTACCCTAGCACTCTCTAACTATTAGTCTCCCAAAACCTGACTGTATTCACCACACATTTAGGTAAAAAGATACTTCCTCACTACCCAATGCAATACACATTATTTATTGCATTTTTAAAAGGGAAAAATACAAAGGTAACTGTTTAAACTGCTAAGTTCTTACTACACAGTGTAGTAATAATGCTTGGCTTGAGAGATAAAGGCAAAAAGCCACCATAAAAACATCAAGGACTGGGAAAAAGTACTGAACTATCGGAAGGCAGTCTCTGGACGGAAAAGTCCAGGAATGCTCAAGACCGAAAATGTATTACAATACTTCATGCATCGAGTCCCGGTTTTGTAAGAGCATTTTTGGTTTTCACGTATTATAGTTTATTTTCCAAAATTTAATTTTTGCTTTTAAATATGGGAGTCTTTATTGCAATGATGTGCTGCCTAAAAAAAAGCGCCAGACGTCTATTTTATAAAAACTAGAAAATATCTTAGGTCGTCTAGATGGATCCAAAGCTCCGTATCTTTGCTATCCTGTGGAGCATTCTGGATCGTTCCAGTGAGTGGTCTGTTGAGGATCACGTTCACAGCAAGATGACTGCACAGGCGCCATATGCTTGACACGGGCAATCTCTCACAAAGATACGTTCGCGGGTCCTAACAAAATCATGCTCTCCCTAGCCACGCAAGAGCTCTGGCTCCAATGCTATACAGCAATGAAATATAAAAGTACAGTCGGTGGTGGTTTAAACATTGTAAATCTTGTTTTCAAATGCCCTTTTCCTTTTCACATTTTTCTCTTTATGTGAGAAAGCCTATTTAAAGACATACAAAGAGTAAACCAGCAGTCTTGTCTTTTCCCTCCAGATTGAAGATGGTGCAAGTTAACGGGCTGTTTCCTCGCTCAGCATCCACAGGTTATAAAATGGTGACCTCTTGGACAGAAAACTAGCCCGTGGATATAATTCTTTGTTAGGTTCACACAGGACTGGCTCTCACAAAGTTTCAAAAACTTTGCAGTAGTTGCAAAAATATACAAATCTAGCCTTTTACATTAAAAATCGGGTTTCCTAGAATCTTGCGGCAAAGTCTTATCTGCCAGTTCTAGGCCTGCATCCCAGTAAGGCAGCTGCAGCTCGGTAGCAGCTACCTCCCTGTTCCCCAAAGTCCCCACTACACTCTATTGTCTCCCCAAACTGAGGCCAAGTGTCATGGCCATTTTTTACCTCACTATGTGCCTTTTCTTTTTCAGTAGATTTAAGGGGAAAGTGAAATATGACTTGTCCCGAACAGAGAGCTTTTCTTATCTCTAACCCACGTCAGTCATTACAGTTTATCTTCTTGGCCCTGAAGACATTTGCATCTACGAGCCGCAGAAGCCAAGCAAAAACTAAGGTGGGCTCACCAAGTGCCGAGCTTCCAAATGTTACTATTTGTGGATTGGACGAGGGAGAATCACAAGACAGCTACTATGTCTTCTGGCATATTTGCATTCAAATAGCAGGTTTGAATGGCTAGGCAAATGTCACCTTTTGCCCATGCAAGAAAGTAATTTTGGGGATTTCTGTAGCATTCGTCAAGCTCCATCAGACTAAGCACATTATTACTTATTTCCACCTATAATATGCTTAAACTGTCTAGATTACCTCCCAAGTTTTACAATTTCCTCGGATTTTTGTGTTTTTCTTCTACAGAAATCAATAAAATATAATCATTAAAATGGGTGTAATCAATACACCCATTTGTAATCAATAAAATGGGTGTTCACTAATGATTCCCAAAGAGCATGGGACGTGGTGCCAATACACTCACAGCACTTTAATTTGTATATTCTGGAAAGATGACAGAAAAATGGAGTGTACACGGGGCAACTATTCAAAAGTATGTACCTACTCATGCTTAGTGGCAAATACATTTTCAGTTTCCACACACTACCGTATCTAGTTTCACTCTATTCTCCCCCACTTCCTCTCTCTGTGGCTTTGGATTTGTTGACTACAACTAATAACCGCTTACTCCTCTTCATCAGACTGGAGTAAATCACAGGTAGCAATCATTGTGGATGTTTTTTTTAATCCTCACCAGAGGATACGTGATGTGCTTTTATTGATTTTAAAGAGCAGGGAAGGAGGAGAGAGAGAAAGAGAGAGAGAGAGAAATATCTATCGGCTGTCTCCCATATGCACCCCAATTGGCGATCGAACCTACAACCTAGGTATGTGCCCTGACAGGGGATGGAACTTGCAGCCTTTCAGCGCTCAGCACAGCGCTGCAGCCGGCCAGCCACCCAGCCAGGGCTCATCACTGTGGACTTTTCAGAGTAACTTCCAGCGTAATTCCCAGCTCTTAGGTAATGAGCCACTTGGATATTTAGTGACTACACAAGTTGAGCTGGTATTCTTCCTTTGTTGTTGTTTATAATGCTAAGAGGAGAAACCAGAAACCAGGAAAGGGTTTCTTACTGGTCAGGGCAGCTGCAAGGATTGGTCTCTAAACACCTGGTTTCATCAGCTTACTCATTCAAGTCTTCTGATAGTGATTTTTTTTTTTTTTTGGTCTATTCAGAGAAACTCTAGTTCTAGTAGAGAAAGAGATTGTGGTACAGGAGAGGGCATTTCCACGTTTAAAGGGGACCTTTAATTTACCAGATTTCCTCGTTTTGTAAAGAACCCCAAGGTCAAAAACATAACATAACTTGCCCAATTTTAAGAAGCGAGTTAATAGAAGAAAGGGAAATAATTCCATCACCATGTGCTTCCGTGGAATCCAGGCTCATACTGAGGTCCCTGAGACATGAAAAGTACATGGATCAGAAGGCTGATTTTGAACTAATGCATCTGCTTAAAAAAGTATGAGTTTTCAGACATGAGGCAGCTCCTTTGTCATTTCGACATGGAGAACTGAAGCTGTGGGTCATGGGATTTCTGCTCACCAGTTTGATTTCAAGAGAATTGGGCTCTTTGGCTTTGCAAAAACTATTTCAACCTAATCATCTACCTTTATCAAAATCATTTTTGTATCGAAAGGCCTAAAATGATAGCGGAGGTTTTAGTAAGAAGTTAAAATTCCTGGTTGGGGGGTGCTGGGCATCAGAAGCAACCTGGGCACGTTTGAGATGGGCAAAGGCCTGTTGGTGAAGATGAGCTCGAGCAGGTGGGGCCTTGGAACTCAAAAGGGTTCTGGGCACCAACGGCTGACTCTCTGGCTCTGACATTGGGGTCCTGAACCCTGTCTGTTCCTTTACTGCTGTCACAGGGAATCCTACGTATTTTGTTTGCTACCTTCAGTCACTCACATTGGCTTTTAGTGTTAAGGCTTCCAGAAAAGACCTGCACATGCTCCCTTTCCCCAATCTACACCCGTGCATACAGCACCGACAGGCTCTGAGACGCTGGCCCTGGTGTCCCAGGTTTGGGAACAAACAGGTTACAAATTACAGCTCCTGTTGTCTTTGTCTTCAAGTTTCACCTATATCAGACAGCAACAGCTTTTAAAAAACGGATAAGGATGGGGTAAGTGGATTTTTAAGGAGAAAATCCTTTCCACATTCCCAGAAGGTTGTTTAGGGCTTGGGTGGCTGTAATCTCAACACTGGGGAGAGACTTCTGTACTTTACAAAATGGGATTATTGTCCTCTAGGGGCTACCCGTCTCTTATTAAATACTTGAGAGAAATTCAAGATGCTCCCTGGGTTCAGATGGACCACCTGCCCAGGGTCTCAAAGGGTGTGTGAACCACTACTCCAATGCACAAAGACCAATTGATTGCCCCAGAAGATTTCAGATGAAGACGAACAGAAATCAGTATTTCCAGAGGTTCTGCCATCCAATGTCATTGTTTATATCTTAAAACAGATAGACTTGCCAAATGAGAAAGAAGAGGGGGAAAAATATCATTCCCTGTTTCACACCATCAGCTTTTCTGAGTCACAAAAATTTGAGATACTAAAGTTTTCACCAAGAGTCCATGAGCAACCCCAAACTGAATATTCAATTTAAAAACATGTGGGTTTCCTTTTCCAGAGGCATCTGTGACCTCGTCAAGATCTAAAGGTCCTACCCTTTACTGCTCCCCTGGGAGCTGCTTCCTTTGCCTTCTGGTTCACCTCCGTTACCCTTCAGTACCTTGGCCAGACACCATCAGCCAGGGTCCCCGTTCTGTGCTTCACATGGCACTTCCCTTGGGCGGGGCAGCAGAGCAGGGGGCTCTGAGGCTGCACAGACAATGATGCGATTCTGTCCGCTTCACAGAAACACTCTCAAAAGGCGCTCTTCAAATAGGGTTTCTAACAATTCAGACAAATGACATTTTTCTGGCTCCCAAACGGTAAGACATGAGTACAGTATGGTCCCCAGACTAAGGAAATTGATAGTACATGTAATCTCTGCAGCATCTTGAATGAGGTTTTTTACGCGTTGAATGTTTTTCTTCAGAGAAGATTAGATAGCAATAATCTAACTTCAGCCTATAAAATAATTCTGTAAAAAAGAGTAAATAGTATTGTTTCTATTATATCAATAAACAAATTGAAATATGAAGAAATTTAGTATATTTTCAATTGGTTAGCTGATCAACAAGCTCTTATTAAACATTATATTTTTTTCCTTTTTTTCTAGGTTATATTTAAATTTTTTCTTTTAAGCTAATAAAAATTATTATTTTTAACAGCAAAAGGACCCAATTCTGATCTTGCCTGGGGGGTGGTGAGGTGGGGGGAAGTATCTTTTTTAGGCCCAGTGTCCCAATAGTCCTTTATAGGCTCAACAAATATTGACTGAGCACACACCTCTGTCTTCCAAACACTGTGCCAGGGCCTGTGTATCCAATGTTGAACGAAACAGACTTTGTCCTTGTCCAAGGAAGAAGTACACAGTTTAGTGAAGCAAATCAACATCAAACAAGTAGACAAACAAATCAATGCATAATTATAAATTGTTATAAGACCTATGAATGAAAACCCACACAAGATTCTCGGACAGAGAATGACAGGAGGGATTGTTTTAGGTTAGCGATAGGAAAGACCCCTTTGAAGAGGTGATATTTAAGCCAAAGAGCTGAAACTTTGTGATTAGCTTAGTGAAAGATGCAAGGGAATGAAGAGCTTGAAAAACTGGCTGGATCATAATTGCACTCACTGAATTGGAGGAGACTGGTGGGATGCCGGCACAGCGGGATACTGGCCAAAATCTTAGAATGATGCTTCAGATGTGTGGGGGTTGTGATGCCTGTGGAATGCCTGGGCAGGGGTCTCAGGATGCAGTTATTGCTTCAAAGATGGAGCACCAAGAAAACATCTGAGACGGCATTTAGAATTGGGAGTTATCTCCATGTGAATAGCATTTAAAGCCATAGGAATGGTTTACGCCGCTTGGGAAAAAAGTGTAAAGAGGAAGGATGAGGGGGCCTACCCTGAAGCCTTGGGAATTCCACCACCTACAGATCAGAGAGAGGTGGTGAAGCAGCAAGCCATCTTGAGTGGCTGTCAGAGACACAGAAGGGAAACCTAAAGCATGTTGTGCCATGACGCAAAGAGAAGAACAAGCTCATGGGAGATGAAATCATCAAATGTATTGAATGCTCCCGAGAGGTCAAATAAGAGGAGAGTGGAAAACTATCTGCCTTTAAAATTTTTGCTACAAGGAGTTCACAGGTAACCTTGACAAAAGCAGCTTCAGTGGAGCTGTGAGCAGAAGCCAGACTAGTGTGGACTGAAGGGTAAACAGGAGATAAAGAAACAAAGACAGTGTGTATAGAATGTGAGTTTATCGCGTTTGTGTTGGGTTGCCGTGAAGAGAAATTGGCTGAGGATGTGGGGATGAAGAGATAGCTTTATAAGATGAGAGTTACTGGAGCATACCTGTACACTAATGGCGGTGATCTAGAATAGAGGAAGAAGTTAAAGACTCAGGAGGAGGAGGCGATAACCAAAAATGAAGGGATGGGTGCCAGATGTAACAAGAATAAAGACAGAAGGCGAGCATGGCTGCGAACGCAGAAAGAGCATATATAATTCCAGTGGGAAGGAGAAGATGGAGAGTGACATAAATCAGAGACATACAGTCATCAGTTTGGCAGGAGAGTTTATCTGATCCACCTGCTTCTAATACCTGCCGTTCTCCTTCTTTAGCTTTTGAAGAGAAAAGAAGGAAAAGAGAGATGAGCTCTCCCAGTCCCAGAGAGAGATGTCCCAGGGTGGACCACTCCTTGACTTAGGATCTAATGATCCTTTTCCCAGCTCAGATAAACAATGCAGCCCTAATTCCTCTGAATACTTTTCTACTAGTTAAATATCTGTATTCTTGCCTGCCAACATTTGATGCTCTCAGACACCAAAGAGCGCTGTCAGCTTGCATCGTTCGGCTTGGCTTTTTGTGGCCTTTATTCGAAAGGACTAGTTATTTTACATCTCATTTTTGACCTGGTGCTGCGGCAGCAGAATTTCTCTAAGCGTATTAGGTGATCACTACTTACTGTTCAACAGTGCTTTCAAGAAGAAACGGCACATGTAAATCATCTAAAGTGTTTTGAAAGCATATTAGAGTGAGATTTGTAATTGATGCATGTGGATCAAGGTTTCCTGACCTCAGTACTGTTGATATTTCAGATGGATAATTATTTGTTGTGGTGCCCGTCCATGCTATGCATTGTAGCGTGTTTAGCAGCATCCTTGGCCCCTCCCCGGTAGAATCCAGTAGCACTCCGCTCCAACCCCCAGGAGGCACAGCCAAAAATGTCTCCAGACATTGTCAAATGTCCTCTGGGGGTAACACGGTCTCCAGGGGAGAACCACTGATCCAGACTGATGTCATAACATCATACTGGAACTGAAAAAGTCAGTCCAACACCTAACATTTTTTCTCTAGCATCAGAATGTCTACCTTTTGTGTAGGCGAATGCCTGGTGATTTGACTAAATTTTTCAGTTTTCAAATAAATACAAGCTGTCTTCATCAACAACAAACATTTGAACAAATGCACCTTCCCAGACATCACCTCAGCTTGATTTTCAATGCTTGAGCCAACTGGCAGGATTAAGCAGGGCAGAACATGACTTCATCTAAAACATTTCAAAGCTTTCTAAATCTAAACTTACTCCACACTCTATTAACTGATATATTTGACCTTTGTTTTATTCCTGAGTCAATCTCTTTCAGCTTTATTTTATTTTTGCTATTTATCATAAACTATTTTAATCTTTTTTGGAGAAAGTTGGAGGACAAATATTTATGAATGTAGACCCTTTTCTTTCTTTTTCTTCCTTTCTTCCATCCTTTTTTTTTTTTTCTGCAATATGTCAATAAATAGTTCTCATTTGTGAGAACACTTTACCTCTTTCCTATTGCCCAAGTACTGGCTTCTCTTAATCTCAGAGGGTGCTGTAGTGAGTGCATCGCCTCCATTACAGTTTTTACTTTTAAGCACCCACTCACTACATTGCAGTCTCACCGTGCAGAGAGGTCGCCTCACGGAGTGATGCTCAATGCAAAACTATTGAAAGTGCTTTGTTCTCATACCAGCTCTAACACTTGCTCCAAAAAGGCTTACGCTTTGGGGTGTCCATTTCTTTACATTGAAATTCAATTAACATTTACTGAGAGGCACATGGCTTTGACAGAGAAATGCCTGACACTGTGACAATGGCTGTTTTGTTGTAGGTGTGGCTTCTCCATAGGGCAATGACCTTCGAGGATCAAGAGGTTCTCAAACTGCCTCTCATTACTATAAATAACCCAGTAAGAATCAGGCATGAATTGTAATCTTTCTTGAATCACAGCCTTTCCTTTTGGCAAAATAAATGTATTAAGTTTAATTTCTCTTACATAAAATACAAGTTCCACATACACAAACACTGAACTCCAGTTAATGATATACGAGGTTTGCCCAGAAGGTACTCAGCCATGTGATATGAAAAATAGAGACATTTATTTAAGAAGATAAAAGATACAAGAATCATTGTACACAGGACAATGACACCTCAGTCCCCTTCAAGGTAGCCACATTGGGACCTCACACAATTCTCCCAATTGCCATCAGCTGCCCCATCGTATTTTCCTGAATCTCATCAATGGTCTGAACTCTCTTCCCTTTCAAAGGTGATTTTGGTTTGGGGAAAAGCCAGAAGTTGCAGGGCACCAAATCTGGGCTGTGGGAGGACCAGGTCACCTGGGTGAGTTGATGTTTCATCAAAAAATTCTACACGAGACATGATGCATGAGCAGGCACAGTGTCATGATGAAGCTGCCAATCACCAGTTGCCCATAGCGGTGGCCTTCTGAATCATCCGAATAGTTTCCATGGAATAGTTTCCGAATGTTCAAGCTTAACACAAAATTTGATTCAGATTCACTGCTCTACTCTCTTGATCATTTTGAATGTGACGGCCACACAGTACACATGCTCACTCAACAGCATCTACCACCCCCACTGACTAGTACCGTGACTGTGTCACTGTTCACACATGCACATTCCAGTCCACTCTCCTTGGCTGCCAGGTTATATCAATGTTGATATTATGGGAACTATGTCAATGTTCCCGTAATATCAACAATGGCTGGACTTTTTCCAGACAGACCTTGTATATGATGTCGTGCTTAAGAATGACGTACACTGCTGACTGCAACTTATTTTGAAAGAAAAGAAAGGTGAACCAATGGATGGATAGAGAAATGGATAAATGGATGCATGTGTGAAAAAGCAAATAGAATACATTGTTAATTGTAAAATCAAATATGGATATTCACTATACATTTACTAAATAGTTCTTTCAATGTTTTCGTTTGAACTTTTTATCATATACTGTGAAAAAAATTCTGTTATTTTAAATTTTACCTCTTTACGACACACAGTGTTCCTGGATTTGGTGAACAAATTATATTCATTAGCCTTTATGATTTTATAACTATCAATTACATGTAACCCGAAGAGGTCTCAGTTATTCATCTGGACAAGTGGCTTCTCTGTCTCCTTTAGCATTTTAGATGTTATTCTCTCAATGTTTTCCAATTTTTGTTAATAACTTTGTTTGGATGGAGAGATCAAAACTACTTTATAAATATTCCAAGTATCAAAGTGTTGTCTGAGGGTAAGAGGAAAATATTTTTGGATTTGTTTCCAATAGTCACTGGCAAATGAAGAACCAGGCTAAACTGCTTTTCAAGGAATTGCTACAGCACATCAATCAATGGTGTATTCATATGCCGACTACACAAGCTAAAACCTCCAAGTTTTTCTCAACTCCCTCATCTCCTTCATGTCCATATCCAAGTGATTTAAAAAACAATTAACTTTGCTTTTAAAATACTCTGAAAATTCTTCCACCCTCTCCACCACCAGTGACTTGATTCAAACTCCATCTCTGGAACCTTCCACTGGCCTTTGGTAGCTTTCCTCTCCCGCCTGTTCTTCTCATTGCCTCCAGAATTTTCTTTCCAGAATTCAAGTGTATTCACACCACTCCTTTACTTAACAAGTTTCAATCATAGTTAAGGATTATTGTTAATTATTTTAAATATATTAGTGATATTGAGGATTTTTAAAAAGAGAACTTATTATTTAGAAATACATAATGAAATATCTATAGGTGGAATGATGAAATGTGTGGGATTTGCTTCCAAACTCTTAAGGATAAGAAAGCACATGGGTCGGGACATAGGAAAAACAAGATTGGCCATTGAAAGTTGTTCAAGTTGGGCATTAAAATCATGGTGCTCCTTATATTATCAACTTCTGCATATGTTGGAAATTTTCTATAATAAAAGGTATGTTTTCTTAAACTTTAAGTGGTTCTCAAAAATGTCTAAATGCTTCAGAAGGGCAAACATGACCTTTAACCCTGAAGCCCCCTTGTCTTTTGGGACTTTTCTCTGGTTTCTCCTCTAACATATGGCCTATGATTCAGATCTACCAAATTACATGCTATTCCTGGAATGGTTTCTTTCAAAACACAGCTTTTTTTCTTCTCGGGTAATGACTACTAATCCTTTTATATTCATTTAGAATGTCACCAACCCTAGAGAACCTGCCTGACCCACTCTGATATAGTCATCTTCATAGACTGACTTCCATAGGACTGTGTACAAACCTCTTTCACAGAACAAAGTTGTATAAATTGTAAGATGACTGTCATAATAATTTTTAAAATATTGATCTGCTTAACTAGGTGGTAAAATCCTGTGGGGTAAAGCCTGTGCCATTATTCATGTTTTCGTAATATGCAGTGCAACGCATCTGTTTAAGATACTTGCCAAATGAATCAACTAAAAATATACCATGGACTTTTTCTTTTACCTTGTTACCCATAAACTAGATTGTATTACTGAGGTATTACTAACTTTTGGTGTAGCAGAATTGCCAAATCTGAGAACTAAAACTGAAAACAATTTCTCAAATATATTATATTCCAAATGGCTGCAGAATTTTATGCATGACACATTTTTCACTCATCCTCATAGCTGAAAAAAAATAAAGCCTCAATTCTCACACAATAATCCCGCCATTACTGGCTTAAGTCAAGCAAAGTTCCTGCAGCTTCCAAAGAGAGGACGAAAGCAGTGTTTCTTCAAAGACAGAGAGAATGAAAATAGCATGAGATATGTTCCACTGGTCCTGCTTCAAGGTCTGCTCGGCCCTTTTATCTATTTGTATTCGTGGTGCCAAGAAACAATTTATGAAGTAAGGATGACTGCCCCACTTGGTGCCAATATTAAGTCACTTCTCATAAAAACCAAATATAACTTTAAGCAAACTGTCACTGCTGGTTAATCAGCCAGTTTCCACAGTCATGATCTTTTTCATACGTGTCATCATGTGAGACAGAACAATGGCTTTTGAGTGCTGCCAGAGGCTTGGCTTTGCAAGAACACCCTGCCCAAGGTGCAGAACATCACAGGTGATGGAACACCTTGACGACGGGAACAGGGCGAGTGCTTTCTGGGTAGGGACTGAAAGGAGACTGCAAGGTGCAACCATGATTCCATAGAGTCCTAGGACAGTTCTTCATGCTACAGCATCCTTCCAATGGAAATGGCCAGGTATTGAGCGTGACATAATGTCAGTTGTTTGACAGGGATAGTCGACTCCCAGCTCCACACAAGGGTGTCCCTCTGCATAGTGAGCATCAGTTTTTAACATAAACATAATGAGAGAATGAGAGACAGTGTGATTGGAAGAGAAAAGACATGTACTTTGTTTCTAGGCAGACTAGGACCAGAACCCTGGTTTCTCTACTCCCTGGTTTGTGGTTCAAACCTCTCAGAAATTTACTTGTCACTTCTGCAATGGTGCCAACAGTAATGTCTACCTCCAGGAGCTGTGAAGATAAACTTCAGTTTCTGTCCTCTCCCAGTAGCAGACTCAGTTTAAGTGCCTATCACAGAAGGGAAATGGAGACAGACTCATCTTAGAATCAGAGTGGCTGTGAAAAGAAAGAGATGAGAAATCTCGAGTGCCACCATTTAGACTGAGTGCTGTCCTTACCATAAAAAAATAATAATTTCTAAAACCTCCTGTCAACTCAGGCGATTCTGAATAGCAGGAATACCATACATTAATGAAATACTTTCTACTTTCAAAAAGCAGAACTGAAGTAGAGCAGAATCCAAAGTCAAAGTGAACTCTGATATGAGTTTTTCAGAACCAAATATGGAAATTATACTCAGTTCTTCTATTTTAAAACCACTTTAAATTCTTATGTAGTTTCTGAGCCCCAGAAATCTATAGTAACCTGTGATCTAAGAGCATTCATCCTTGACAGTCACAGGGCAAGTCGTTAAAGTATGGCTGGGGAAGGACATCTGATCTTTTTAGATCCTTGATTCCAGGTCTAAGGAGGTTTGGAAAACCAGGTCAGTTCTCCAAAATCCCTAATGCTATCTTCGCAAAGTGAACTTCCATAAAAGACTCAAAAAACAAAACAAAACAAAACAAAACAAAACAACCCAGCTCAGCCCATTATGAATTGTTGGATGAGAGGAAAAATATTACTTTCTCAAAACAAAATAGAGATCAACAGTTTCTTTCCTTCCTCCTTCCCTCCCTCTCTTCCTCCTTCCTTCCTCCCTCCCTTCCTCCTTCCCTCCGTCCCTCCCTCCCTCTCTTCTTTCTTCCTTCCTTCCTTCCTTCCTTCCTTCCTTCCTTCCTTCCTTCCTTCCTTCCTTCCTCTCTTTCTGATATGAAGTCTGATTCCAGGGCAGATTTGCAGACTCTCTGCCTATGTTTTCCAGCTCATTGCCTTCCTTTTGGCCAGTTCATCAATTGCTAAGGTTTCCATCACAGTACAGATACCTCAGAGAAGGAAAAAGAGATGCAATTAAATCACGTATTCAAACACAGTTACTTCTCTGCAATTTGTGAATTAAGCAGCAGATAAGTAGTTACTAAAATGCACTTCTGGAATTCACTATGCACTTAACTTTTTCATGTTATTTTCCCCCATTACCAGCTCTCTGTCAAAGACTGTACCAAGAACATGCTCGAAGATGAAACTCTGAGTACATTAATGGTACAATGACCCATGCAAGAATCTTGGAACATTTTGTGGGGTGGGGATAGCCCCACCTAAGCCAACACTAAGTATAAAGTTAAGGCAGCAGCTGAGCAATAGAGAAGCCTTCAGAAAAAAAAATCTCATCACATAGAAACTAAAAAGATATTGGGATATCTACAGCTACCTAAATCATTCATATATTTAGTTGAATTCTCCACTTACAATAGAGGCATCAAGGCTTTTGGGACTTCAAATTCTATAGACCGTTTCCTGGGAAGGTGAGCCTTTAACTTACCATCTCATTTTCTTTTCTTTTTCAAAAATTGCTTTCCCCTTTTGTCCTCTTGAAAGCTGTAGATTACAGTAGTCACTGAGGGAAAATGCTCTTTGAGTCAGTGCATGAATTAAATGTTTTTGGGGGGGTTTTAAATTCAAAGAAGGCTACCTTTCTCATTCATACTCCGAAAAAGCGACCCTAGAAAGACATACTATAACAGCCACCACTACCACGAAGCTGTTCACATGCTTCTGCTCCACTGCCCCGCCCTCGCGCCTGGGGGCCCTGGCCGTGATAACTGCGCAGCTGCACCATAAAATCATCGGCATCACCCACTGTCATTTTTATGACCTTGCCAACATGCTGATAATGCTTTTATACAATGAACGAGACTGCCATAACAGAAAGTTGACTAGCAGTGAAGATTCTCAATTATTCTGGCAAGTTAATCCTCTCTCGGTTGTGGGCCAATGACTCTGCAGAGGGAAAGAGTTACAGCGGACACTTTTCCCAGAGGTCAGAGTACACTGTTTCCCATGGGCATAAGGTACTGTAACCAGGCGGAACTTCCAGGAATGCTGTTGGTTTGTTTCACTG
The DNA here is from genome assembly GCA_004026545.1 of Mormoops blainvillei. Lineage (NCBI taxonomy): Eukaryota > Metazoa > Chordata > Mammalia > Chiroptera > Mormoopidae > Mormoops > Mormoops blainvillei. The sequence goes on from PVJD01010004.1 coordinate 20,604, forward strand.
GGTAAGAGGAGTGCTGGACATCAGGCTGCATTTTTGTATCTAAAAACCAAACAGATTTTTCTAAAGCTGAGTATTACATCATGCCATAGTTGGTATGACTCCACTTAATCACGCTGGATCTGCAGGGGAAGAAAATGACCATTAAGTTCCTTTAGAAGTATTACCCTAAACAAATACTATTGTGCCTGTAACTAAGCCAACCCTGTTTTTGAAGCCAAGTATCCATAGGCTAGGAAACACCATGACTGACATGCAGAAAATGGTATATCATGAGAACAGTCCTTCCTTTAGCTTTTGTCCATCAGAAGATAATACAAACTATAGCACTTGTGATCACAAAGGACAAGTTCAGAGATACCATTCAGAGTCAGAAGACTGGGGACTTAGCAGACCTCTGCCGGCTACTGGTCCCATGTCCACGGACAACTCATTCACTTTCTCTCATTCTCAGTTTTCTCACTGTGGAAAATAGTGATGATGGCCTCTTTCTTTCATAGGATTGTAGCAAAGTGCCCAAAAAAAAGGCCGTATAGCCAAAAATTCCCAAATAAATGTAGGAATTTGCTCGATAGATGGGCTCAAAGAAGACCAAAACACAGCAACCCTACACACTGCGGACTCCAGAGGGACTACTGCCATCATTTAGAACAGCAAATGACACCAGACTTTCAAATCCATAGAACAATGGAAATGTGAAATGCCAAGAGCTGAACAACCCCGAGAGCTATAAATGAGCACTTTATACCAAGGGAGGGAGGGGCTCAAGGGAGTTAACTCTTTGGGAACAGGTTCTTTGGAATACACAGTCTGGCAAAACAAAGAAACGAAACAAGCCCTGCATCACTGGCTTTGTTTCCTCATCCTAAAAGGCCCAGAGAAAATAAACATAATGTTGCTGCAAACTAGCTCTGCGGCATAGCTTCAGACTCTTCTGTGATTTCGAGTTCATCCTACGTTGTCTCCATATAATGCCCATTAGACGATGCCAACTGCTATGGAAATAAGCATGACCAAGCAAGAGCTGGAGGTAATTTCCAGTGGCTTTGGTTCGGCAGGCTGTATTACTGATTTCTCTTGAGTGCTTAGTTTTAGAAACACCAGGTAGGTGAGAAGTGGGTTAAAAATTCCCTTTTCTTGCTATCAATAGCTTAACCTTCAAACTGTGTCATCTTGTCATAGCAGCTGTGAAAAAACATTGGTAACTTTCTCTAAGACATCCATAAATGGTGTACTTACTTAATTAATCCTCCTGATTAACCAAAGGTTCCTTCTGTTACTTATGAATTACTCGGGGCATTTTCTCAGCACCAGCCCTAACTTGGACATTTAATCACGTGGAGGAATACGGAGAGCCCAGTTCAATTTTTTGAAGCGTTCAAGCAATGGGGGTCTCTAAGGGCTTTGTGTCTGGCTGATGACCCAGAAATGCCTCAGGTTCATGGTTCACAGGCCTTCAGATACGCAGCAGGCAGAGGGGTGAAGCTTGTACCTGGCGAAGGCAGGTGCAGGCAGCATCCCAGTCAGCAGGGGAAGCTCGCCGCCCTCCCTCCCCCGCCACAGCCAGTCCCCGGCCCGCAGCCCTCCCTGACAGCTCAGAACCAACAAAAGGGACACACGGAGGGAAGGACTGTATTACTTCTGTTTATAAACAACAACGAGTGGGGACGACCAACCTTCCAGGTGGAGTCACAAGAAACAGGCCTGATAAAAGTTTTATCACCACTAAGCAGGCGATTGGGGTGGGGCATGGGTGGAGTTGCTGTCCTCCAAAGGAAAGGAGTGACAGGAAAAGCCGAGAAAAGGGCCGAAAGGGGCAGTGACAGCAGGGTGTTCCAGGGCAATAATAAAGCTCTCAGTGGCTGTTCTCACCCATGCGAGGGCTATCACTGAACTGCTGTTACAGACAAAACATAGCGCCAGTCACTGACCCTGCACAGCTTGGGTTTAGACTGTCACAACGGGAAACCTCACCCTTCCTGCCGTGGAGAGTTCAAAAGGGTCCTCGCACACATCACACACAACGCGTGTCTCGTTGTGTTGTGCTGAAATAATCCCATTGGAATTTCATGAGCTTTTACATTTAAATATGTGAGATTAGCATATGCGTTCCATTTTTATTTTGTAATGTGTACAGGTTCTGGGGTCTGTCTTAGGTGCCACTTCTGCCGGCGCCAAGTATAGCCAAGCGGCTAAAAGGGTCTCTGAGCTTCAGTTTCTCCAATTATAAAAATGGAATAACAATATATATCATATACATATGGGAGGGTTATCTAAAAATAAAGACACTTGATTAGCCTGGCACCTGGCATGGCCAGTGTACAATAAACATAAGTTAAAATTATTAGTGTTAATATTATGACGGTAAAAGTAGCCAAAGCCTTGAGCCTTCTTTTCTGGCTCTGCCACTAACCAGTACTGTGACCCAGATAAATCTGCTACCATTTCCTCATCTTTATAAGAAGGTGTTAAATTGTACATGCGCTTATTCCTACCCAGACCTATACAAATCATTGACTCAACACACTACCCCCCCATGTAAAACAGTTATTTTTATTATGCTATTATTAATATTTTGAAAGTCAAGGGATCATTGGGTTTTTCAAAAGAATCTACAGGTTTTCAAAAATTCAGCATTTTAATAATTCAAAGGATACTCTGCTGTTTAGACCCCCCATTTTATTTGTGGGTGGCTCTATTATTTCAGAGTTACCATTTCACCAGAAAGCTCTTTTCCATTATCAGCCTGTGGAAAAGGTAAAACTATACCAGAAGCAAACTCCCTACAGGAGGGCCCAGTGCACAGCTGGTGTTCTGTAGTCAGACAGGAAAGTCACTGGGCCACGTGGCCACAGGCTGACCCAGCGACCTCACACAAATAGCTTTAAGAGGAACAAAGAAGTTGGAAATATTTCTCCTTATTGAATACTGTTGGCTTTGTAGATTCTTCTACATTTTAAGGGAAAGAAGGAGGGGGCCTTCCCAATGCCAGAGAGCCATTTTTCCAGACAGGGTATCTGAAACTGCTTCCCAGACCTTTGGCTGATGTGGGACTCAAGACCAACTGTGTTGGGGTGACCTATGGCAGCAGCAGCATGCTCTGGGTCATTTTCAATCCATTCTTCACCTACAACAAGGAGAGGTGGTGGTGGAGGGAAAGTAGACCTTCCTCCCAGCAGGAGACAGAAATGGCAAGAAAATTGTACAATGTGAGCATGTCGGACAAGCCATCTGTCACCTGGGAAAACACTTCAGGGTGCCCTGGGCTTGTCGCAAGCCAAATAACTGTGTGGTAAGAACTCATTATAAAACAACTGCTGTGGCTGGTGTGGCTCACTGGATTGAGTGCCAGCCTGTGAACCAAAGGGTTTCTGGTTTGATTCCTGGTCGGGGCACATGGCTGGGTTGCAGGTCAGACCTCCAGTGGGGGGTGGGGGTGGCACATGAGAGGTAAGCACACATCGATGTTTCTCTCCCTCTCTTCCTTCCTCCCTTCCCCTTTTTCTAAAAATAAATAAATAAAATATTTTAAAAAACAATCACTCTCAGACTTCTTCCTCAATATCTAGGCGATCCAGAAAAAGGAACTTCTTGGGTAACCACCTCACAACACTCCGATCCCGAGCCATGTCACTGCCAGGGGTTTATATCATCAATTCAGGATTTTGCCCTCTCCCCTCTTCCTTTTCCTTTCCTCTTAAGCATTCTTTCTGTGGTGACAGCAGCAGGACACAGTCCCCAAATGACAGCTATGTTCCAGGATGGGACCGGCTTGAAACTCTCCCTAAAAGCGAGCTCCACTGTTGCTCAGTGAACCAGAGAAAGAACAGGTCCTCTCAGTTATTTGGGTGCTGGGCCCCCCACAGTTGGCCATTGGCTTCAGGCAAGACTTTCATAATCCAGGGTAAAAACAAGGAAGCAAGACTCCAAGCATCATAAAAACCCTAACTTTCCCTTATCTAAAATAAGGGCTACCAGAGGCAACAAAAAAAATTTTAGCTTTAAAATAAGGAAGGTGAATTAACTTGTTGAAGAAAAGAGCTATAAACTCTATCTTTCAACGAGTTAGAAAGCACGCCTGAAATCTAAATATGATTTCTAATCTAAATCCATGTATTATTGTCTTAGTTTTCTGTATTGCAGATTGTTTATACATAGTTAAATGAGATAGTCTTCAAAAGTGACTAGGAGTGGTCAAGTCAGCCATATAGTAAATGCACAAGTTATTTCTCAAAATACTGCTTTTCAAGTTTCGATGGTAAAACTGATTAAAATCAAATTTCAACTCACTTCAATAGCTTTTCTCATTCATGACCTGAATCTTGGCTTTGAACCTAAACTCCACAGACCACTGAAATCCTGGACACCAGAAATAAACTTACTGTTTGCTAGATAGAAGTCAAGAAAGATGCCCCATTCATCCTTAAAATTAGAAAACAACGTTTTTGAAAATAACAGGTTCTTTAAAAAACAAACAAACATGGAAATGGCTATGAATCACCAGTACAAACAAAATACCTCCTTGAGTGCCAGAGGGAAACAAAAATCAAAATGAAAACTTGTCAGTGGTTTGCACTGTACACACACACACACACACAAGTTCTCCCGTTACTTACTGGGGCGGCTGTTGTCGGTGCACCCTGTCTGCCCAGCTGCCAAGTGCCGAGCAAGCCTCGAGCAGCTGTTTCCTTCAAGCTGGGGCTCTGTGTCTTAGCCAGTCACATGGGCCTCCTGATAAATACTGCCGCCGTGCCAGGAGGTCAGAAACTGAAGATCATTATTCTTCTAATTCACAAACCTCCTCTTAACTCTGAGCTGGCTCAGCCCTTTCATTTAGCATGCAGAGCAGTGCATCCCACAGTGTGTTTTCTTTCTGCTTCCAACCCCAAACAGCTGATAAGTCACACTGGAGGGCAGGTCACTGCAAGTGGAAAGCTGATGGGTTTGTTGGGGGGGTGAGTACGGACTGAGGGGAGGGCCTGGCAGCCCCTACGCTCTCTCATCTTACTCGGGTTTTCACTGGGGCTCTGGAACAGTAAGAAGGAACTGCAGCCTGGCCCGGCAGGTGGGAGGTGCTCTACCTTCCCGGTGCCCCCCACCGCCCCTCCCCGAGAACATCCATCCGACGCTCCATCTTGGTTTCTTTTTCTCAGCATCCCAGACTCCAGTGTTTCGGAGAAGCCACAAGACCCAGTGGACTGCTCTGAGGAAGGCAGACGAACAGTTTAAGAATGCTTTAGGTTTATGAGCAAGTATAAATGGCCCATGGACATGAACAACAGGGTAGGGATTGAAGGTGGGAGGGGGAGCAGGGGAGAGCAACGGGGGAAAATTGGGACAACTGTAATAAAACAGCAATAAAAAGCAAAACAGAATGCGTAGGTTTAATGTCAATACAGCTTGGGCTGCTGTGCCAAGTGATGTGGAGGGACAAATGTGTGAGGGATTAAAGCCGGTTTAACTAAAGAGCTAATGGAAGTGATCTCAGGTCATTTAAAACAAACTTCTGCATCATTATCTGTTGAACCGTGTCAACATTTGGGAGTACACCAGAGCTGTTGAGACTATCCCCTGAGGCGTGGGAGTGAAAAGAGAAATTATCGTGAAATTGACAAAGCTTTAGAGGGGTGCTGCTGCCCCCTTTGGTGTGCTAGGAATTTGGACCCACCTGCTGCTTCCCCAGCTGCTCACAAAGGGGGCAGACTATCCTGGGTGCTTCGCTGAATTCGTACTTCACACCTAAGTACCAGTGACACTTCCCAAAATCAGTGCCCAAGCAGGGTGGAGTACAGATATGACAGCATCAGCTCATTTGGCAATGTGAACATCTGAATAGTTTTTAAAAGGTTAAAATGCCCCAGGGGATTTCTGAACCATAATGAACCCGTTAAACTGTCAACCTTGATTTTTAATAAGTGAGATCTTACTCAATAAAGGAACCCGTGTGGGCAATTTTTCATATCTGGGTTTTGTCCTATAATTATTTATAGTGTTAATCAAATGAGAAATTTTTCCAAAATAACAGAAAAAAACATGAAAAACTCCATCTAGCCATTCATTCAGGGAACTAATTTGTTATCAACATGTGAAAGTCCAATGTGCAAATGGAAAAGATTTTTGCAAACTGCAAAATATATCCCTTTTTAAGGGTTCAAAGTTAGTAACAGAAATAAACAACAAATGTTAAAATACAACGTGCTGAAATGCATGTTACCATCCTAAACATTTCTCTTTGTGTGCTGATGTGACCATTCAGAAACAGAAGGAGGCTTATTGAAGATTTGAAATATTATTTTGACTTCTGTATACTTTACATGTACAGTAACAGAAACTTCTGTGATTATGGCATCCATCTGTCATTCTATTTGCCACTGACTGTGTTAATTATTCTCACAACCCATTTCATACCACATAGCAAGAGAGAGACTTCCTGAAATCCTTAGATGCCCCACAGGAAAAAACCCCTCGGGAAAAGCAAGCACAGAGATTCTCTCGTTCTGTTGGCAGAGACGGTGGGATGGGCCCTAATCACACCTATGGAGCTAACTGGCAATGCTGACCAAGACTCCAGCAGGTCCAGGAGTGCTAACTGAAGGTCGTACAATGACACCCTCTTCCAGCCTTGCAAAATACTGGGAGGTCCCACTTCTCTGCCCAAACCGCTTACAGGCACCAATCATTTCCTTCAATTCAAAAAGAGGGAATTTTTGAATTTTCTCCTCCCATCAGAGACCCTCACCCCCAGGCTGTCTCTCACCCTGTGACACCCACGTGCCCAGGACCCTGTCTCCAACAATGCCTTCCCTCCCTTCCGTTTACGCGCCTCATTATCAAGGCATGCTCACATTGTTTTTATGTCCAAAAACAATCTTTTTTTAGAAGGATTGCTCCTTCTTCCCACTTCACTAAACTCCAAGTCGACAAAGGCCAAGGTTTTTGGATACTTTTTGGCCTTTCTCTTCCTTAGTCTCATGGCTACATTGGACCCATTTCACCATGCAGTCCTTAAATGTTCTCTTGTGGCTTCTTAAAATTTTACCCCTACCTTCTTCAGCTTCCTATGTGGAATTTTCTTCCTCCCCTCATAAATGAAAATCCCCTCACTTCTTTCTGTTCTCTAACACCTCTCATATGTTTTAACTTATTACCGAATGACAATAGTGGTTTCCTAATTGGTCGCCTTGCCTCCAAAAAGACCTATCTCTGCCTTCATTCATCTTTTTTTTTTTTTTACACTTTTGTACTGAAAGCTTCTTGGGGGCCATGGTGGTATCTTAGGCACCTTTGAATTCTCAGAGCCTATGACAGAGCTGGAATACATCCCATGGCTTTTGCATTTCTTACTCTGTATTATAAGTAGGTCTTCATGTGTCTATGTTCCATCCGAACTTTGAAAATTTTAGGGATAGTTTATGACTTGCTCATTTTATATCTCTCAATGGCTCATACAGTGCCTCATGTGTGGGAGACGCTGAAACAATGCTGAATAAAAAAATGAATGATCAACTAGAAGGATCTTCTGTCTACTATTCCTTTAGGAAAACATAATTTTGCAAAAACTGATTTTATATTAGGCCACTAAAACATCTTAAGTAACTTCTTCCCCAAAAGAAATTATGGCCTCATTCTATGACCACACTGTAATAAACCTATAAAATAATTACAAAAGTATCAGTCGAAAAAGAGCCAAGCTCTCAGAAAATTCTTATAACACTTCTTTTTTAAAAATTCATTGATTGGAGAGAAATCAAAAAGGCAATTACAGGATGCTTAGAAGTTTCTTAATAATGAGAAAATCACATATCAAATATTTTGGGGAGAGCCAAAAGAGTTAATTAAAGGCAACTGACCCAAGAAGTTGAAAAACAACAGATCAATAACCATGGGAAAATAGAAAAGTTATTGAGAAATTGTTTCCAAGAAAATGTTTTCAGTGCAAATTACTTACACAATCAATTTCTCTCTGATCTTCAAGCCACAGATAATTTCCAAACCATATAAAACATTCAAGTGGACAAAAGTAACAGAAAGCTAACATAATACCTATGATTTAAAATAAACTGGTATAGCATAATAAAGGAAACCACAGAATATCCTCACATATAAACACAGTTTGCCTCAGGGATGTAAAAAGATTTCAATATTAGGAATACGTTAGTGTAATGACATAAGTCAATTGAAAAAAGATTTTCGATTAGCACAATAGGTAATCTTGAAAAGTCTTTTGATAAAATTCAATATTAATTTTTTTGAAATTAATAAAATGGAGTTAGGAGGATTTTTCTTAGCATGCTAAAGTTATCTATAACAAACTGAAATAAAATCCGAAGCAAGAAAAGGATGCTCATTGTCACTGCCACCATTTAGCGCTGTCCTAGGCGTTGGAGCCATTGCAACCAGACAAGAAAAAGAAACCAAAGAAAAATTATGAGGAAGCAGGAGACAAAATTATCCAACTTGTACAAGATACAATCATTTACTCTAATAGAATCAACTTTTTAAAAATGTTTTAAATGCAAAGTAATTAGAAATATCAGTAAGATGAAATTATAAAATAAACACACAAAATTCATAGGATTTTCCATTTAACAGCCCAAAACTGTTAAAAACATAATGGAAAAAAAATCTCACTCATAATAACAATAACAATAACAAAATTTCTAGGAATAACAAAAAAGTGAATAAAATATTTTTAAAATATACAAAACTCTACTGAGAAAATATTTCAGTAAATGAAGAGTTATAAAATTTTCCAGGATTGAAAGACTCAACATTGTAAAGATGTCAATTCTCTCCTATTTAATTTATAAATGTAATTAAATTTTGGTTGAAATCTCAAAGAGATCTTTTTAAACAGGCAAAAAAAAAAACAAACCTAAAGTTTATTTGAAAGAATTTTTAAAAACTGAGAATGGTAAAGAAAATATTAGAAAACAACAAGGAGAGGATTCTAGGTATTAAATAGGCTAAAACCATCAAAAAATAAAAGTTTGATACTGGTACCAAGAGAAGCAGGGCAATGGAACAGAACAGAAAGCCCAGAAATATACATACAGGAACTATATTAAAATGTTTACTTGTTAAATATGGTATTTAAACCCAATGTGGAAAAATGAATTATTCAATAACTGGTTGAATAGTTCATTACTATAAAAATAAATATGCAATTATGCCTCATACTATACACAAAGCAAATGCCTAGTGGGCTAAAGAGTTCAATGTGAAAATAAAACCACAAGCAAACTTGAAGGAAATCATGTGATTGCTTTTATAATCTTCAAATTTTTAATCATGATTAAATACTTTTATCATGGAATTTATTTTAATGATGATCATAAAAGTGGAAACCATAAAGGAAAAATTTAAATATTTAAATACATAAAGTGTAAAAAGTATATCAAAAATAACCCCACCATAACCAAAATTAAATCACAAATGATAAAATAAGATTTAAAAATGAAACCTACATGGTAAAGGGTTAATAGCCTTACCATATAAATAGTATTTATAATTAACAACTGGACAAAAGATATTAGAAGAAATGTAGTTAACCAGTATACATATGAAAAAGAGTTTAGCATCTTAAAAAAAGTATATGTTACACGATAGGATATCATTTATCACCTCCAAACTTGACAAAGATAAAAAATTGATAATTCCCGATGTTTACAGGAGGTTTGGAAAATGTCACCTTCATACTCTGCTAGCAAGAGTATAAACTGGTACAACATGTAAGGAAGATGATTTTGTAATATGTTAGCAAAAGCTTTTTAAAATTTGTATACCCTTTGGTTCATAAGTTTTTGTTCAAGAAATATACCCTAAGAATACAATATGGATTTTCACATGTATAAGAATGTTTATCACAGCATTGTTTATACTATTTAAAAATTAGAAACAATCTATGTGCCAAAAGTAATGGAATAGATTATAACATATTTATAAGAGGTAATGCTTCACAATTATTATAAAATAATGTTTGAACTATGTTAACATGGAAAAATATTCAGCATAGATTAAGTGAAAAACACAAATTACAAAACACTTAATTCAGTATGATCTCATTTTTCTAAGAAAATATGTCAACATATATAAGTCTGAAACATTTTATATATCAAATTTTTAATAGTGGTTATCTTTGGGAGTCAGGGTCACATACAGGTTTTTTCCCTTTTTTATGCTTATCAGCTTTTTTCCTACTGTCTCTCTGTGATAAATGGGTATCAGTTGTTCATTTTTAAATAAGATGCTTTTGACGTAAGAAAAGCCATACTAGGTCTACAATCATACTTAAGTACTTTAACCATCTACACAAAGAGGAGTAAGACATTGAGAAGAAATGTGATCAAGAAAAAAGGACCCAGAGCAGAAAAGCCTGGCCATCCATTAACGAAGCCAGACACTACCTCCATACTGTCTCAATTTTCTAATTTTCTGGTCCTGGACCTAACATTTGATAGCAAGCCACCGGAAGTTGTAGAACTAACAGGTTAAAAGGATGCAGGAAGACAGGGGATTCATGGTCTTGCTTGAGCACCCTGAATTTTGTTTCTTAGAGACGTCCCGATCAGCCTTTGTGCCTATTTGAGGCATTGCCTTCAGTAGAAATTCCAAAATCATATCTATCCATCCCATGCACACATGGTCAGATGGCATGAACCTCCCCTGCCAACTGCCCATCCATCCACCCACCTTGTTCCAAACTCCACGCAAGCTGTTCCAAGTTGGTGACATGCCACCTGCTGGTCAATTTGCCATATCACATTGCCACCCATACCTGCCTTTCCTTTCAGGGGACATTTCACACAACATTACTCTCTTATTTCTCGTGTTCAGCAAATTCTGCCTGGTCATCTCTTTCTCATATACACACACTTTTTTTAATCTTTCTCCTCTTTCTCCTTTCAACATCTGTCTAAAAGTCAGGGAGAATTGTCTCTCCCCCTTCTTCACGTTTCCATCCCTTTCAACCATGTATGAGCCCAAATAAATACCCTGTCACAAGCACTAGTGACATGGTTGTAACAAACAGAAAGAAAAAGTTCTGAAATAATCAGAGAGTAGAGTTTTTCATCTTTAAAGCCCTTGAACAAAGCAAATCATTGTCAATACATGAAAAAATATAGTGTCTGTGTTTGATGGACATTGCATTTGTGGGTTTACCAAAGTAGATGACGAAATCTTTGCTCTCCAAGTTTATAATCTCTCTTAAAGTGAGAAAAATGGAACAGGTCGAAAGCCATACATAAGGAATAATAATTATTATCTATCATAACAATTAGTGTTATGATATTAGTATTAATAATTGCACCTATTAACATTAAAATATATTACATTAATATAGTATCAGTAATATATAATAACCTAACATCTGTGCACAATGCTCATTTAATCCTCATAGCAGCGCTCTAAGGAGGCACTGTTGTCACCCCCAGGTGACCTTAGGGAGATGAATGAGCCTGACCACAGCTAGTAAGCAGCTTCGAAAGAGAGAGCGAAATACAGATTTGAACCCAGGTCTGCCTGACCCCAAACCCTGCACATTTACTCCCGAAATGACTTAGTAGCCACAAAAGTTTTCATAGACTGGCTTATCCTTTTCAAATTGAACCTACTTACCCTCAATCACAACAGCCAAGTCAATTGTATTGCACTTTGGGGTATAATTATTGGTATGACGACAGTAGTTTCCTGTTAACTGCCCATCAACTGTGTGATATTCTACCAGCCAGATAGCCTGGTAGATTGGGTGGCATTTTTAACATTGTTTCTGGGGATAATGGGTTCTTCTATGGGTTAAACACATGTTGAGTTCCAAATAACTGCTATACAAGTGACCCTTTGGAGCACAAGCCATTCATAAATTGGAGGTGGGCTGTATAAAAATAAAAAGAATGAGTAGGGAAGACAGCCCCTACCAGAGCGGCCTCTGCAGAAGGTGCCTCCTCACCCCAGCCCCCCTCCTTTCTTCAGCATCCCTGGAGAAACTGCCAAATTTCTGGACAGATCTGTCCACATTTAAAATAGACTTCCGCTTTTAGTTTCTTTTTCCTGTCTTCTCTCTCTTCTCTTTTCTTTTTTCCTTTCTGTAAAATTCATTTACTTTTTAAAAACACATGACATAATAGTATAATTGCATTTACTTAATCCAGTTCATCCAATTCACCTTTATGGCAGCATTTTTCCCTTCACCTAATCAGCTCCTTAGATTAAGCTAGATTTCTAGAGGAGGTTTCATTTGGTAAAACATGAGAAGGAACATTTAGCTGTCATGGAGCAAAGCACCTTACTTAGCATAATTACTTACATAATAACTTATTCTCCTAATAGTTTTACTTTAGCACCTTGATTTGACAGTAATTTTTATTAATCTGAGAGGCTCTCACCCCTATAAACGGTAGACTAGTGGCAAAGTTAATCTGAATCTAAATCTTCTAAAATGCCACTGCTGTTTCCAGAAGTCTTCTAGTTCTTGAAAAAAAGTTGCTTAGGAAAAAAAATCCCTAAGGCTGCCTGTGTGCATTTTTCTGAGAATAATTTAGGGTTCAGGAGGTGATAGAAGGACAGTTTTCCTTTATATTCAAGTTTCAGCATCATTACTATTGCAAAGCTGAAAATAAACTGATTCGGAGATAAATGAAGCAAAAAAAAAATTTTAATTTATTTTTTTTCTTGAAAAGTATGATAGCTAAATGCATGAGGCGGGCCGCAGTTAGGTCTTGTAGGACTTACAGGAAAAGCGCAGTTAGAAACTCTTGACTCCTCTTATTCTCATTTGCAAATGATAGGCCCCTCCCTTTTCTCCACCCGCCACCGCTGCTTCACTCAGCACTGGCCTTCTGAGTCTGCTAAGCTGTCCTGGGTTCACACACAGCCCACTGGCCTTGGCTGGAAGATGATGCTCACTGTACATTTTTTGGAATGAATGAACGACTGAATGAATTTTTACACCATGGTTGCCATTAGAAAATAGCCATATTATTTCGAGACCGGCTCCACCTGCTCAAAACTGTGCATAATTCTATATGTTCTGCCTAATCATCCTGCCCCCCCTTGTACCGTGCCATCCAAACCCAGCAAGCTGACAAGTCCCATTTTCCAGTCCTTACTGCCAAACTGCTGGCCCAAGTTTTAATCCTACCATGGCTGTCGTTAGGTTTTAAATCTGTAAGACCTGAGCTTCTGATCTTATTTCCATATCCTTTATATATACTTCATTAAACACCGCCATGTTTTACTTACGCCGTACTTGCTCAGCCTGTCGGCCCCGCTCTTGGGATTACTTACACCCTGTGTGTAGAAAGCCTCTGGATCAGGTCTTCCTTTCCCTGACCTCCTGGGAACACGGGGCAACCACAAGCAGAGCGGGAACCCGCCCGAGGGTTGAGGCTCTCGTGTTCGTGCAACGGGGTCTTCTGACTTGCAGATGAGGAGGAGGTAAACGAAGCCGCACTTTTAGAAGCACATTAAAAAATATGGTAGGGGGATTTCCAATTTTTTTTTTCATGTGTTAGTTAAACAAGGAGGGTTTATTCTCAGGGCTCATCTTTGTGATTGCCATTCTTACTAGCAAAAGGCCATCGATTGCTTGAAGCTGTGCTAAAACTCTCAAACTGAGGGGCCAGAGGAGGGGAGGGGTCAGACCTGGAAAATGGGTGCTGTTCCTTTAATGTAGCCACAGGAAGTCAGAAGCTCAACAAAGCTTCTTGGCTGGTGGAGTTCCACACTGTAGTGAGAAATCAATACAGGTGGCGGGGGCTTGCACAGCTGAAAAATACCATGCTAAATGGTGAGGCATCAAAAGGTATTTAAGTACCGATACATTATTTTTAAATATATATTCTACTGATCAGAATGCACTATTGCCTTGAAGTACAGTCTTCTTTCCTGTTACAAAATTTTTAAAAAAGCAGGACTCCTGTGTGTGTGTGTGTGTGTGTGTGTGTGTGTGTGTGTTTACTTTACAAGATATTTCAATTTAAAAAGCAGTCATGCTCATTATAGCAAGTCAGACAAGACAGAGATATACATAAAGAAAAAATGTGAACCCTCCTTCCGGTTCATTCCCATCTTGCTGAGATAGCACACGCCTATGAGAAATGTATCCCACATGTACACATATGTATGAGGCTCTGTTTTCCCATTTAAAAATTAATCTATTATTAGATTTTCCTCTTTATCAGTGTATCATGGTCACATATATTGGCTGCAAGATCAATACGACAGACTGAATCTATTTATTAGTTGCGTGCACCTCCACCGTGCATTGATGTACCCTTAAGACGCCCCCAGTGTTTTGCCTCCATGAAGAGTGTTGCCCTAAACATCCCTATGTATGTATCTTTATTTTCTAGTGCTTTTATTTCCATAGTATAGATCTCCGAAACAGGGGCTAATAGGATTGCAAAGTTATTCATTTCACTATATATTCTCAGTTATTTTCCCCAAACTAAACTAAGAGCAGTGCAAGGGTTGTGGCCTTAAAGAGACTGGTAAATGTCAATTTAGAGGATCAAGATTTTGAGACACACTAAAAAGCCATTTCAGAATGATATCCCACTAGGCATATTAACCAAACTGTGTTGAATCTTGCTCGCTTTTCAGGTAGAATGTTTTTCAAAATCAAAGCATCTTAAGCCAAACTGATTAAAATTTGTCAAAGTTAAAAGTGGGTCTATTTTCCCCCAACTAATCCTTATGATCAGTACACATCAAAAATTCCATGAACTCTAAAGGCCATTCCAGTTGTAGAATCAATTGTTGATTAATTTGTTTTGAAATGTATAAGCACATGTGAACCAATGTTACAAAGCACAAAACGGTAATATTGCACTAAAAATATTTTATTGTACTTGCTAAGCACGTAACAGTAGTAGGGAGAAAAAGGGCCAGTCACAGCCTCTCTCGTTTCCATCTATGTTCTGGACTGTGGGTTCAGTAACCGGAGAGCCCTCTCTTCCCCATGCCACCTCCGTGAAGCAGGAAGGGTGCCCGCAGCCCAGGCACAGGGATAAGGAGCGCCCCGCGTCTATAGCTGCAGTCCACCAGCTTGGGGTGTTTATCCAAAACCACCTCTTCTAAATTATACCCTTTGGCCATGCTATTTGGTTTGAAACTTTGGAGTGAGAGGCTGAACTATATTTGCCTATATTTTTAACAACATATGCATTCCACATTACTGTTCACTAATAGGGCTAAACCAGCCAACACACTCTAAGACACAAATGACTGAACACAGGGTTCTCTCACTTAAGAAAAGAAAAAATAAGTCATGTTCAACATAAAGGAAATTCATTCACATTATCAAAGCATTCTTTGTTTTATAAAGCCACTCATTGCCGGATTACAAGAAATGTGTGCACTCTCGGGTGCATTAAAAGTGGCATTCAACCAACCAAAATTCAACTCATATTAGTCAAGAACACATTTGTTAAATAAAATAAACATGAGTCCGATTTTGGACCCAACTTACTGGCCCAGATGGTCTGTGTCCTTTCCTTCAGAACAAAACAGTGGGCAAGCAATTCCTAGCTGCCTGGGACAGCAAGAGGCAATTTCGAAGCCTCCCAGGGTGCTTAGAAGTAACCTGCTAAAAATAGCCCCTCAACTTTCACGTTAATGTCCTCAGCTGAGGGGCCAGGTGAAAATAGAAATTGCTTGAAATATGTCCCCAGCATTCTAATTCCATAGGACTACTATGAGCTGAAAATCCCCAGTAATCCTCCTGACAATTCCAACATTAATAACCTTTCTTTAAAAAACATTTTCCAAACTAGTAGGAAAGGCAGTGTGGTGAGTGGTGCGGATGTTGGCATGTTGGAGACCGGGGAAATCAGGATTCTCATTCCCCTATTAGCTACTCACGAGCTGAGTTAAGTCACTTAACCCTTTAGGTACAAAATCCTCAACAGTAAAAGGGAATAATACCCAAATCAAAGGGAGGCCGTGAGGGTTGGAAATAATGCATTGCATTTCAGGGTTTTATCCTACAAAAATATTCAATAAGTGCACAAAGCTATGAGACAAATTCAATGTGTCACTTGTAATAACAAGAAAAAAGAGAAACAACCTACAAATATGGGGAGAGTGATCAAAATGATGACAATGCATTAATTCAATGCTATATAGCCATGAAAAAGATGAAATGGGAAGATGATATGCAATAAGTGAAGAAAGCAAGCTGCAAAAACACTGTGCATAATTATCATTTTAAGTCACACACACAAAAAAAAACCTACTGAGTATTTAGCTCCATTTTTATTACAGTCGTGTATGTTCCCAAACGCATAGAAAATACCTGCCATGTACTTCGGGGCAGGAATAAGCAAACTGTAACTATATATCCACTCGGAAGAAAAAAAGAGGGTTGCAAGGGCTACAAGCCCTTCCTTTTTCACCTATTCATTTTGGTATTGAGTACATTCATTTATAATAAACCTGCATTGTTTTTATGATTAAAAATTAAGGACAATAGAGAAATAATGAATGGAAATCACTTAGCACATTGCCCAGTGGGCTTTGATGAATGATTATCAGTTACTTCTGTCCCGAAGCTATAGAGCTCCTTAAGCACAATGAGTTTGCAGAAAACTAGCAGACCTTAGTAACATGCAACTAGATATGTTCCTGAAGGAACTGGATCTGCTTCTTTTTAAGTGGTTGTTTATTATCCTGGCTGTCGTGATGACTTCAGGGGTGCATATGAATGTCAAGACGACAAATTGTGTACATTTAATATACGCCATTTAGCATATGTCAGTTGGACCTCAACAAAATTGTTTTTAAACAGTGGAGCTAAGTTTTTCAACAGTGATAGCATGATAGATGGAAGAATGAGATCAGAATTAAAGGTTTCTAAGGTCTTTATGTTATTCAGAATACATCCATACAGAGATATTAATGTTAATTAGATGTTGTTAAATAAAATTTGTATTTTAAGTGTAGCCACTAAAAGAAAGGAAATAGATTACATAACTTCCAAAATACTAGAGGAAAGAAACTGGAATAAAGAAAGCTTGAAAAATCCAAAAGAAGGCAGGAGAGGAGAGAAAACAAATAATAATATAAAATGAAAATGACTTTATTAACGCCTCAGTAACTACAATTAGACTATCATTAAATTGTGGACAAAAACAGGGACGACATACTAAACCTGACAAGCTCAGGGGAGGCCTGCATGGTGGCCTTACAAACTCAGAGATTGAAAGTGACCACATAGAAAGATCTGAACATAAGAATTCCTAATTAAAAGGGAGTCATGGCGGGTGGTCATGTCCTGGGCAAGTAGCTTCCTTGACAAAGGTCAGTCTTTCAGTGAGCCTGTTCATTGTCCTTTTACATCTAAGATAACATACCTTGAAATGTCAGAGCAATCTTCTTTTCTAGATCCCTCCAGGCGAAGTCACCCAGTAACAGAGCACGAGGTCACAGAACCCCTCGCTGTTATCGTGTTCTCTACGTACCACCTCTGTGTGCTGTACATGTTAACTATTCCTCACCCAATTATATCAAAGAAGTCTGTGTCTCTCCATTTTGCTTTTTACCTGGTCCCAGAGATTTCTCCACTTTGCTTTCTCCCATCCCCTTAATCTACCACCAGTGGGTTTCCTATGACCCTCCTTATGACTCTTTCTTTGATCTGATGTATAAAATAAGCTGCAAAACTGCCATTCTCCAAGGCATTTTCTCAATCCATTAAGATTTTGCGTCCTGAAAATTGTCATCAGTTTGGCTCAAATAAACTCATAAAAATTTTCCGCACGTTTGGAAATTTCTTACGTCAGCAAAATAACAAACAAAAACATGGATCCAGTTTTAATCAGTTCAGCTCCACTGGCATACGGTGTGCATGTGTGTGTGCGAGTGCATGTGTGTGCACGTGTGCATGTGCGTGTGTGCACGTGTGTGTGTGTGTGTACACAAAGATAAGAGTATCAGATACCTCTCCCCAACTCAACCTCTTTTAACTGCTTTTCGGAAGCCTTGAAATTACCTGAAGGAAAGTCATTTTTACCAAAAAGTAACAAAGGGGACTGAATGGTGGGGAGGGAGAGGGTAAAGGAAGTGGAAGGGAACTGGCAAAGAGAAATAAAGTTTTCCTGCTCTAACTTCAGCAAAATGGTAAATGGGATGTATGTAAGGTTGTCTAACTGATGCCCACCCAGCTGGCCTACACAAAATGATGAGGCCCTCGGGGAGGGTGGGCTCCCATCTGGGGCCTCCCAGCTCCTCTTCCCTAGAAGGGATCTGAAGATGAAGGGGCCTTCCCTGCACATAGTGGGGGCTGGAACCTCTGAAAAATGTGAGCTAAACCTACCGAGGCCACAGTGGACAATTCATTCTTTCACGGAATCTGCAAAACAGGATGGGTGGTTCTGATCAATTCTTTCTGGAAAACAGATGGAGACTTCTTCCCAGAAGTGAATTCTTCAGTCTTTTTGCAAAAGGAGGCCACATGGCTCCTCCGGTCTATGCACCTGGCAGCACTCTCCCAGCGCCAGCTGGTTTTACATGTGTTGGGGTCCATGTGCAAAGAACTGTGCTTGAGACCCTGGGAGACTGAATGCTGTTCATTGTCTGGACACGGCATCTCCAAATGCTCTACCTAGCCCCATTATCTAGGAACCTGCGACGCTGGCCTGATCCCTGGGATGCTAAAATAGAAATCGCATCAGATTAAGAATCAGAAGCCTGACTTCATCTAGTTGAGGGATATTGAGTCCATCACAAAGCCATTATGATTCCCCCTTAATAATCAACAAAGTGGGAATGGCAATATCCGTCTTGTGAATTTTTCTGGAAAGCAAATGAAATACTATATGAGAAAAGGACTTCAGAGACCCATAATGTATTGTAGAATGTAAAGTATGCTCCCTTCTTACATTCATCTGTGGTTGGGCATGTAGGTGTTTCCATTTTTTGGCTACTGTGAATAATATTTCTAGGAGTGTTGACGTGCTCCAGAGCAATTTTTTAAGAAGCACAAAACATGGCTCAAGGAATATATAATTAGGCTGAGTAGACAAGAAACTCCTGGGAAAATTAACTGTCGAGGCAACAGTGGCTGAATAGATAAAAGAAATATCATTAAGTATCATGCGATTAAATTTATTACAGCGGACAGCCGATTTACATAGGTGGGGCTGTAGTTTTCCATAGCAAGGAGGAAATGTGGATGTTTTCAAGCAAATGCCCTACAAGCTAAAGAAATTGGGAGAGGCTACTGAGGAAGAATGGGTTAACTGATTGGGAGGGAGGAGAATGGTCTCAGATACAGAAAGCACTGCGCTGGTGTGCCTCTTTGAGAGCAAGCGGTCCAGCCACCCAGAGGGACAGCCCCAGGTCCCCGTCAGAGGTTATAGGAAGGTGTTCGGCAGAGGGAAGTCACAGAAATACATTATTCTCTTGGTCCAGGTTCCTGTTCCTAGCTAAATACCTATCTCCACTCGCCTGTATGTCCCGGAATTCTCTGGCTGATCAGTGAAAGTAACCAGTGGTCCGACTCAACCCAGATTTCCTGACCTGGCCTGAAGACCAGTTAATGCCTAACTATGACACCTCCTCCTCATTCCCTAGTGATCAGAAAAGGCAATGGGAGCAAATGCAGGATCCAGCACTGAATGGCTCTCATGAAGCTATTCAAAAAGCTGGCTCGGAAAGCACACTTTACACGGAAAGACCAGTTGCACCCACCTCCCTTCCTCTCTTTTTTCCCAGGCTGGAGGCTGGGGAGGCAGGCAGATTTAGAGAATGATCCAAAGCTGGGTACCCTAGAGTTCGGTCCTTCTTCATCCCCCAGGAGAGCCGAGCAATGGCTCGTGACCTTTCCCATGTGTATACACAGAGTCTCCTGCATTCTAACCTCTCTCTCCACCTTCCTTTATTCTTCCTCTCTGTCACATGTCCAGATGCCGCTTAGGGAAATCTTACCCAACTTGGGAACCCAAAAAGCTCCTAATTATGGCTACATACTAAGAGCAGTACTGGAGGTACATTGTCCTTAAGGAAAAGGCAAATCCAAAGTTTAGAAGTAAAACGACGGAGAAGGGAAAAGTTCCTCCCCGCCTAAGAGTCACATAGATAAGGCAGTCCCCTTAGAAAAGCATTCCATCCATTTCCTCATTCTTCTCCAGTAAACTCGCTTTCCTATCAACATTAACAGACAAAGTAAACACAATTTATCTTTTACGCTTGTCCTGGCACCTGGTACAGCACCTGACACTTCCTACATTCCCCATCAGTGCTCAGTGCTCATTGCTTTGGACATAAGAGACTGCAGGTTGATTCAATATATTCTTTTCTGGTTTGGTTCATTATGAATATTTTATTAATGTAACATAATTATTAACATAGTATTAATGTATGGTATAATATATTAATGAGAACAATATGTTAATGTTTCCCTGTTAATGCATTTTAATAATTTAATAATACATATTTATAATAAATTATGATGGTTTAATAAAGAGTAAAAATTTAACAGACTACATTGTGAATACATTGTAAATACACTATAATAATTTGATTATAAGTATATGTTATTTTAGGTGCACATACCAGTCACTATTTATGGCTTTGTTTCTATGGGAAAAATGAAAAGTGAATTCAGAGGGCCAAGAACATTCTTTAAAAGAAGTTTTTGGAGCGCCACCAATTCGCAAATCATGCAATGGCTGGTCATTATTTATATTTTAAATGTCTTTAGCTTTCTTTTTGATTTTATAATTTTTTGACTGCTTTAAATCTGGGTTTACAACCAAACCCTGATGGAATAGAAACGAACCCAGGACACGATCATTTCAGTTGACTGCAGCTCACTGCCAGCACTTCAGGGGTCCTTGTTCCAGGTCTCTGCCATCAGCGGCGCCGTGAGGACCTACAATGTCTTTTAGTTGTAGCCACTTCCACCAGTTCTATTTTCGTAGCTCCATATTTAGCACAAAGAGCTATCTTTATCACTCCAGCTGACTGCCATGAGAGTCCCCAGGGCAGGGTAGTTACACAAGATTATAGAAGCGTACTTCCTACCCTTCAAGTAAGACAATGCAGAATGCAGAAAAGACAGCAGCAAGTAGTCACAATGTCAGGAGTGTGTGTGTGAGGATTGCTCAAGATTTCTTTCTTTGTACTAACTTTTAGGTATTGGTAAGAGCGCAATGTCTATAATGCTTCCTGGAAGTTAATTTTAGTCTGTCTAATATAATCTATTTCTATGTCTAAATTCACTTGAAAGCATCAAGATAAAATAAAGTTTCTTACAATCATATAGTCCAGATTTCAAAATTAGGAGTTTTTTTAAACTTCTATTACCCTTATCCTCAATTGAGGAATCCATAGTTACACAGCTTAATATAAGTAAACTGTTCAATTGTTCTACTAGGCCAAAACTCAGAAAGTGCCCATCCTTTGCTTACAATTATGCAGCAATCCTTTCAATTCTTCAGCTTTAGCTGATACCCGTAAGAGTGGCCAGCTGACTATATCACGATGGAGAAGACTGTGTGAGTCCTTAACACAGAGTAGAATCTCACAGTCCAAATGCTTTTTTTTGGAACTGGTAACACCATCGCTCTTCTGTTCAGATTTGAACTATCCGATAAAATAGCCACTAGGCACCTGAAGCTATTGAGCACAGAAAATGCAGCTTGTCTAAATGGAGATAGGCAGTCATCGTAAAATACACACTGGATTTCAAAGACTTGATACAAAAGAAATCATGTAAAATATCTCATTAATTACCTTTAATATTGATTGCATGTTAAAATGAGAATGTTTCAGCTGTATTGGGTTAAATAAACTATATTCTTAAAATTAATTTTACCTCTGCTTTTTATCTTTTTCATGTGGCCACTAGAAAATATCAGATGACATACAGAGCTCGCATTTGTGGCTTATGTTATATTTCTATTGGGCAGTGCCAGTCTAGAGGCCTCCGCAGTAAATAGCATGACACATAAGTGGTACTTAAGATTGGAAGTCCAGCTGCTACAGAATTTTACTCCAAATCAGGCTTATCAGAGGAGAATATGACTTAGAATAAAGGTTAAAGCAGCCCCTGTATGTTTAGTTCTCCCATCCAAAGAAAATGTTACCTTAGGGTATGTAATATCTGCCTTACTTAGCTCTCTCCTAATTGATAACACAGCCCTCATTTTATCTCAGCCATTATTAATTGTGCTCATTTCACAGCAGGGAAGCTGGAGAGCAAGTCAGGATTGACTTGTTCTGAGTTTTTGCTGTTTGTTCACCCCTCCATTGCTGCTACAATGAAGACTAGGAATTATGTCACAGAAAACAGAAACATAAATTTATTTTTTAAAAGTTTAATGGAACATGTAACTTTTAAGACTCTATGTATAAACAACAAATGGCTAGTTATTATTATAGGAATGTTATTACTGAACATGAGCACAGGGAGTTTACATTAGCCCTGAATATTAATATACATTAAAAAATTCAGTGCCAAATCCCTGATGTGGGATTACCAGATTACTGAATTAAAAACATATTGGGGGTCATTGTTCCCGGCAAAAAATTGCGTAACTGTTGGTAAAAACAATAGGGATTTCAGGAATAGGCTGAGAACAAAACAACAATATCTTTGTAACGTTATGAAATTGTTGCATGAAATTGCCTCCATTGCATTTCCCAGTCCGATTTGCTGACCGTCTTGTCTACGCATAATTGTTTTCTGCCATTCATTTCCTCCAATTGTCAATTATTACTAAAACAATTATGGAAAAAAAAGAGTATGTATGTGTCTTTGTTTCCTGTTGCTGATGAAGCCAGTGAAGTCATAGACAAGGCTAGTGCATCATCATCTTTTCCATTACAATGAATTATGCTGTCACAAACAGGAAACAGCTCTCTACCGGGAGAAGAGGCTGTAAATGGGGTTGAATTAGCACAAACGTGATTGTCAGCCATGACAGCAAGAAATTACAGCCCTGGGACTTATCTCTCTACTTTTTAAAAACAAACCGGTTTTTGTTCCCAGTAATAAAAGTAGTAGATGCTTATCCTGGAGACAAAGTAAAAATAAAAATCACCATTAACCCACTGACCAGAGATTCCTATTATTAACATTTTGGTATATAAATTTTTAGTTCTTAACTCTTTTTCATATACACACATATAATTTTTAAGAAAATAGATCACATCATGTATATAATTTTTCCCTTTTCTTTTTCATTTAACATTTATTATGAATAGTTTCCAACGCCATTAACTATTTTAATGTAATCTAATGGCTATATACAATTCCATATTATGAAACATTATTTAACAATTTCCCTATTTTGTATATTTGTCCAAAATTTGTCTGTTACAAATAGATAAATATTCCTTACATACATTTTTGTCTCAATCTATGGATATTTCCTTAGGATACATTCCTAAATGATAATCACTTTTTACTAAAACATATACTGTGTATTTTTAAGTCTTTAGAATAAAAAGTCTAAGACATTTTCTTAACAATAAATACACATGTGTGCATTAAGAGTTTAATAATCAAACTTGATACACGTGCCTTCCAAATAAGATAAACAAGTGAAATACATTTCCTAGAAAATGTTCTATATGCACCTGAAAATAATGTAAATTCTGCTGCTTTGGGATGAAATGCTCTAAAAATTTGAATTAAGTCTATCCAGTCTAGTGTGCCATTTAAAGCTGCCATTTTCTTTTCTTTCTTTTCTTTCTTTTCTTTTTTTTTTTAAGATCTGCCCCCACCCTCACTCATTCCCCCAGCCATACCTGATTTCTTTTTCTTGGTATATTTTATTGAATATGCTGTTACAGTTGTCCCATTTTTCTCCCCTTTATCCCCTCTGCCCTGCACCCATCCCATCATCTCCTCCCCACCCCCCCCAAAAAGAAAGAAAACACCAGGCTGTTGTTATCTTATTGCCTTTCTGTCTGGAAGATCTATCTCTTGATGTTGACGGGGTGTTAAAATCCCCTACGATGACTATATACTGTGGATCTCTCCTTTTATGTTCGTCAAGATTTGCTTTATAGATCTATATATCTACGTTGGGTGCATAAGAGGGTTACATCCTCTTGTTAGATTGCTCCCTTTATCATTATGTAGCATCCTTATTTGTCTCTTAGTATAGCTTTTGTTTTAAAGTCTATTTTGTCTGATATTAGTATTGCTACCCCAACTTTTTTTTCATTTCTATTTACATAACATTTTTTTTTCAGCCCTTTCAGTCTGTGTGTGTCTTTTCTTTTTGAGGTAGGTCTCTTGTAGACAGCACATATATGGGTTTTGTTTTCTTATCCATTCAGCTACCCTATGTCTTTTGATTGGAGCATTTAAACCATTTACATTTAAAGCAATTATTCATAGGTATTATTTATTGCCATGTTGTCCTTTATAACTATGTTTCTCTCTCTCTCTTTTTTTCTTTCTTTTTCTTAAAGAAGACCTTTCAACATTTCTTGTAATACTAGTTTGGTGGTAACATGTTCCTTTAGCTTCCTTGTCTGAGAAGCTCTTTATTTCCCCTTCAATTTAAAATGATAGCCTTACTGCGTAGACTAGTCTTGGTTGTAGGTCCTTGCTTTTCATCACTTTGTAGTCAATACCTTCTGGGGATTGAATATTTATCACTTTGTATGCCAATCCCTTCTGGCCCGAAATGTTTCTCTTGAGGAAGCAGCTGACAGTCTTAATGTGAGCTTGCTGTTTATAACTAACCGTCTTTCCCTTTCAAGATTCTGTCTTTAAACTTCGCCATTTTAATTAGTGTGTCTTGGTGTGGGCCTCTTTGGTTCACCGTATTTGGGGTTCTCTGTGCTTCCTGGACTTGTGTGTCTTTTTTCTTCCCCAGGTTAGGGAAGTTTTCAGTCCTTATTTCTTCAAATAGTTTCTTGAGAAGGGGCAATCTCCCTTTGGATATGCCACTTCCTGCTCTGATGTGGTCTGAATCCTGTCACTGGGTGTGTGGGTCTGGGGCCTCTCAGGTCGATGTCAGGTGCTGCCTGTGACTGGCTCTGGGCAACCTCTTTGGAGTTACAAAGTGATCCACAGCTTGTGGCTCTCTCTGCTGGGCCTGGGTGTGCGTGGGAGGGGCCAGGCTAAACAACAAGGCCAGCTTCCTCCAGCAGCGAGCCCTGGGGAGGTCACTAAAAGGCCTAAGACTCCCCCAGATTTGCCTCTGCCTGCCTCTGCCTACCAGATGCCTGTTAGGTTCAGTCACTGAAAGAGCCTCTGGCTGTGCTTGAGTTGCGAGGTCGGTTCTCAGTGAGTCACGAGGTATGGCAGAGTGGTTTTCACCCAACTGATACAGATTCAAACTCAGTGTCAGTGCTGGGTCTAAGGCCATTCAGCAAAAGTCCCAGGGGACACCAAGGCTAGCTGTCACCCACTGGGTGCCTGCAGACCTTTGTGGTGCATCGGGGTCCCAGGGACTTACCAGCATGAGGCCAGCAGAGTACATCAGGCTCAAACAGACCAAGATTTGGCCATGTGAAGAGAGAGCTCCGCACCATTCGAGAGTGTGAGGGGGAAATGGCCCCCTTCCTAGAGCCACACAATGGAGTCTGCCCCAGATTCTGCCCGGACCTCCTATAGAGCCACAGACCCAAGTCTGCTCTTCCCTCCCTGTGCCAAAGCCCAGGGTGGGTGGCTATGAAGGAGAATTTGTGTGCCAGCCCTTTAAGAGGGTGCTTGCGTCTCCAGCAGACTCATCTTTCCCTGGTGGTCAGAATCCCCGCTGACTTCCACAGCCAAATGTTATGTGGGCCCCTCTTCCAGGCTCTGGCACTCTGGGCTGGGGAGCCCGGCTTGCCGTTGAGAGCCCACGCTCCTCAGGGGGGACCTTTGCAGCTGGGACAGCCCTCCGGAATCTCAGCCACTGCCCATGGGAGCACAGCCAGCCCACATTGCCCAGGGTGCCTTCTTCTGTAACTCCTTGGCTGTAAGACTTCTCTTCAGCTAGTCTTCAGTTGGTTATTCGGGGTTATTGTTCTATGTTTTAGATGTAATTTCAGTTTGGTCCTGGAAGGAGGCGAGTGTGCATTCCACCTATGCCACCACCATCCTGGATCTCAACAAGTGGAACACTTTTAATGGCTACAAGGCTTGAGATAAATCTAAAACGGGTCTATTCAAAATGTCTTTCAGGTCAGGCAGCTGTAAGGATGTATGTAATTCCACGAAGTCCTTTATCAGAATCTCCTAGCATAATTAACCTCCAAACCATCTAGGAGCCCACAGGTGATTCGCCAGTGATTCTGTGAACTCTTGGTTTTCTAAGGAGCTTGCCTCTAGCGGCCGGCTATGCTGTCCCTGATCTCGGCTGAGCACTGTTACCTCATACTGCCACTAGAGGGCAGCCAGGGACAGAGAGGGGAGTTCAATACTCTTCTTGGTCTTGTTTACTCTTTAGCATAACCTTTATTTCACTAGATAAATGAGAAATCGAAAATGAGGCACTGAAGGGAAAAGCAGTCTGAGAAATAAACAGATAAAAAAATCTCTGTGTACAAACTATTTCCTTTTCATCAGAGATATTAACCAAAAGAAGCAGAATTCTGAAGGCTGCTAAAATTAGGAACTAAAGGCCTGCAATCTTGTTAAAAATTGGGTTATAGCATGAGCAACCGGCGCCCTTCGATCTTTGCAGATGGAGAAAGCAAATCCAGAGCAGACACTCAACATTCCCTTTGAGAATTAGCAGGAGCGTGGGCTTTGACCGCATACACACCTGGGTTCTATTTTCTACCTGTCTCTCCCTAGCTAAGCAACCGTGGACAATTTGCTTAACCTCTCTGAGCCTGTTTTCTCATCTATAAAACGTGCCTAGCAATGGAAACTGTTCATAGCTAGCTGTGAGCACTATGTAATAGAATGGATACAAAGGGCTTGGCATACAGTAAAGGCTCAATCAATGTTGGTCATTGCTATTATTTCGCCTTCTCACCTCCCTCCTAAGCTGTTTCCCGTTTCCAGCTGTCCACTTGTCATTTATTCCTAATTATCCCATCTTTGCCTCAAATTTAACATGTCTGAAACCAAAATCCTCATCTCTCTCACTAACTCCCTGATGCGCTGCTATCTCTTTGATTGGCTATTTCTTTCGAATGGACATGAAATGTATCATCCTCTCTAATACTTCCTCTCCTTCTATAACCATATTCAATTAGTTTACAAAACAAGTCGATTTGCTCTCTAATGTGTCTCCATCTGGTTTCTTTCTCTCTATCGTCACCAGGCTTTGGAGACCGGCTCTCTTTGCCCTCCGGTCCTGCCTCAAATGGACAGACCTTGTTGATGTCATTTCCCTTTGCAAGACCCCTCAGTGGCTCCCCAGTGCCTTTAAATTAAATTCTAAACTGCTTCGTCTGGCATTACAGTCCCTTCACGGGCTGACCCCAACCTCCTCCAGATGCTTCTCCCTTGCTCCCTGTGCTCCGGGCCTCTGCTCTCGTCAAACTGGCTGACGCGCAGTTCCCTGGAATAGTTGCCAGGTTCAGGAAATAAAAACAGGACACCCAGTGAAATGCGAATCAGATGAACAACAAATAATATTTTGTACAAGTATGTCCTATGCAATGGGCCTCGTACACACCTGCGCAATAGGACATGCCTTTGCTTTAAAAAAAAAAAAAGTATATGTTGTTTATCTGAAATTCACATCAGAATGGGAATTCTGTATTTCATCTGGCAACCCAAGTACCTTCCTGTCCCTGCCCAGGGACACGCAGCTCCGTTCTTGTCTTGGATGCTCTTACCTCTTGCTATTCCCATCAGATCTCCTTCTGCCCTTCAAGACCCCGCTCAACCTCATGCCTCCTGCCTTCTGCCTTTTCTTATCTGGTGCTCATTCTCTGCCTCATTCATTCGGTTCCCTATATAGGATGTCTCGTGTCCTCTGCAACTGTATTATAAGTAGGAGAATTTAATAAACATGGTTTGGTGGTATGGTGCTGTTGCTGACTTATAACATAAAGTATGTGAGCAGGTGAGAGCATAGGAGAGAAACCTCCAGAGGCCACTACTCTGGATTTAAGGTGCTTATGTTATAGGCATGAAAATCAGCATCAGATTCCCTCTCCCCACACAGCCTTAGGCCGGGCAGGTATGGCCGCCTGACCCAGACATGCTTCTCCCCTACACCCCACTCCACCACATCCTATAAATTGGGGATTCATTTGTCGACATCTAAATTTCTCACCGTTTCACACATCTCCTCAGGAATCTGGTTTCACTTATATTTAAATATGAGGGCCAGGGGTGGCTATGCTATGTAACCTGTAAACACATAGTGATTATAGCAGTTATGCTGGAAACCGAGAAATCAATTTCTATTTAATCGATAGAGAAGTATACAAAAAATGGCATTTCCCCCCAAATTACCAAATTCTAACAACATAAAATATTCACAGGAGTTTGACCTGAAACCTGTGAAGCTATGAAGCAATTCCCAAGAAATCTATTTTAAATAACTGGCATTTCATTAATACATTTATAAGCATCTATGGGTATCCAGAAACCAATAGCCAACAATAAAATTTCTCAAAGTGAAAAGATACATTCTTAGAATAAAATATGTAACTTATAATTTCAACTGTTACTTTCATCTTCAGTAGTGTTGCAAACATTTTTATTCTCATAATGTAAACATACAAATGTGCCCAATGAGAAAGATGCTTTGAAACTGTAAAAGGAAGGAGTCCGATGTTAATAGGATCACCGTAGGCAATGTCTCTATCACCAGCCCCCCTGGAGTGGCAATTAATTAGGTTACCTTAGATTTTGCTTTGCGGAAACAATAAAGTGGATTCAGAGTTGACGTCGCAATGCTGGAGTGTCCTGGCAATAAGTGCTAAGACTTTGTTCTTTTTGATTCTTCAGATCCAGCATATTTATCCAGATTAATTTTATTTCCCTCTATTTTTAACATCCTGAGTTTAACTAAAAAACATTGCTCTTTCTATTCAAGAATATTTATATTTTGCTGCAGTTTCCATGGAATAAATTATAATGTACTATTCAGAAAAAATAACCCTTAAATTCTCCCAGGAAAGAGAACAGCCAATGAAATCCACACTAAGACAGACCAAGCCTTGGCCTCCTGGGCCAGTTACAATCTGTCCCGCTCAACTTTTCTGGCTTCTAGATTTGCTATCTTCTTATGACAGATTCTAAACATACCAATCTCAATCTGGGAAAAGCCAAAATCACAGCAACATATTTCCTTCTGTTCTTCCCTTTCAATAAACCACCAGAACCCTACTCCTTTGTTCGACATTGTGGTAACATTAATCAAGTTATTCCAGGACACAGATGTGGATACTATCAGCAGTGGATGCAAATATGGTGCATCATTTAAACAGACGAACTTGTTTGATGTCAAGGAATGTGAAAAGAATTTGGAATGTCCCTAGGAGTTTTTCAAGTTTTTGTGGGCAACGTCAACTCTTCTTGGATTTCATCCATTCCCTTTCAACCTTTCCACGTCCAAACCCAGTGACAGTTTTCAGGGCCCTCAGAAAATACATGCTGAGTGAATGTTTTGAAATAATAACTTAAATGTAAATAATTATTGTGAATGGTTTATATTGCTGGAGCTGTTCAGTGCTGTGTTTTATTCTTCTAAAAGTTTCTCCTTTGTCTGAAAATGAATGTGCAGGAGAAGCAGCTTTGTATTTTAAGAAAGAAAGAAAGAAAGAAAGAAAGAAAGAAAGAAAGAAAGAAAGAAAGAAAGAAAGAAAGTCACCTGATCTTCACACAAAATTTAAATTTTAGTTAAAACAACTTTTCAAACATCGATCATTTCTGCTTGACAGTCCAGTAAATATGTTCTAAACCAGTACTTGATCAAAGAAATGGTACATGGATTATCAATCAGTACTTTGAAAAAGATAGGAAAACTGGCAAATATCCAGAAATTATTTTTAGAAATGATCTTCAGTGAAATTACTTATATTATTTAATACCCTGGCAATCATGAAACAAAGGAAAACTTAGTGGAGATAAAGTTATCTTAAGGAAACTACTTTTAAAAAATATTTTTCAAGTTAAAAATTGGAGATTTCATAATTGAGGCTGATTTCTGCAATGCTTCAGAGATGCAAGCAGAGCTCAGTGAGAAGTTGCACGAGGGTCTGTCTTCAAATCACATACACCGTCTGTAGCTAATATCCTAGTTCGTGCTATGCATGTAGACGGAACGATGGACAATCTTAAAAATGACACTTACCTTACCTCCCAGGCGTGGGATCATTGCAACTTCATCTCTCTATCGCATGTCTCTTTCTTTCTACTTCACCGACCCCTAACAAGTTCCTCTTCCACGTGCCGAAACACCTAGAGATTCCTGTTCTCTCTTCTAAAATGCTGTCATTACCTCCATTGCCCAAAGCCAGTTCAAAAATAGGAAGGGGGGGGGGAATCAAATTTGCAAGCTGTTTACGCTTAGCAACAACAGCGAAGCTGCTAAGCTCCGAGCTCAATGAATTAAAGGTTGTTTGCCTAATGGCAGGCACACTTCCTCCTATTCTTTCTGAACTTGGTTTTCCTGCCTCCAGTGGAGCTTTTTCCTTTCCTGGGCTATAAATAGGCTAGTCATAAGCGTTCGGGGGAAAGAAGAAGGCAGGAAACGCATTTGATTTCAAAAAACGATCTTAGTTGTATGTGTGCATGTGTATGTTTCTTTCAAGTGAGTAGCAATAAACAAGCTAAGGAAAATGTAGCTTTGGAAGGTGCGCTCTACTTAAAATTTTCTTTAATTTCTTAGAATCTTAGTTTCGCTATAAATTGCCATTTACCATAAGCAATGCTTAGGTTTGGAGATGTATCCTTTTCAATGTAAAATACTATAAACAAACCTATATCTAAGACTTCATTTCCTAAGAGAATGCCATGTAAATGGAGTTTCCTAGAGGAAATTAGGGTGGGGGCAAACAATGGGTAGTACCATATTTGCCTCTTTTCATTCAAAAGGAGGTGAAGTACTGATTGAGGCAAGGTTCAGTAAAAGGAAGAATTCATTAGGTGAACAAGAAACACAGGCACTTTGCTTAAAAGAAATTATGAGCTAGAATTTATAAACCAGCCAGTCATCTGCATGAAACTAATAGATCGTCCACAGTCTTGCTACTCAAAGGTGTTTAACTTCTCATAATTACAAGACAAAATAAAATAAAAATTGGATGTCATTTTTCACATAGCAGTTTGGCAGATCAACATTTTGGATATTGCCTGATACCATTGGAAAGTGGAGAAATAAGTGTCTATATAGTATGAGCTGGAAGTGTAAACTGGCATAAGCTATTCGGCAAGCAATTCTCAACTTCTTTCAAAACATTTAAGTGCTCATACTCTGTGTAACAAGAGCCTTTAGTACGGTTGATTTTGCAAAGCGGGGGTATAGATCTGGGGGCGGGACGGTTCAGTTTCTGATAAACCTCCTTTGCACTCTTTTAACTTTTATACGGTGTGCACTTTAAAACATTAATTTTCAAGAGAGAATTCTTACACATGTTATTATTTTATATGACTCTATTAAATATCTATTTATTACATATCTACTGGTCATCCTACACTTAACGCTTGTCAACAAGCTTCGCTTTACATTGGGGTAACACTTTGAGAAGCGACACGGAATAGCTAGAGGATTTCTTCGAAGGAGGGGCCACCCTGCGCGCTGTTCGCCGAGCAGTAGCCTAGCAGCGCATTGATCAGACTCTCTCGGCAGCCGGGCTCAGCCAGCTGTAGTTTAACTCCAGGTGATTCTGATGCTCATTAAGGTTATGAGAAGCGCTGGCCTATAGAATTGTTTTGTTTATTTGTTTGTTTATATCCCACCTTCTGAAAAGGACTTGAGACTATTGATTTTTTTTAATGTATAAGGAAGAGTTTTAAATGCTCTTTATGGTGGTGACTCCTATTTAGAAAGCTAGAAGGGTTTTTACACATAAGGTTAAGAAGACACACTAATTTCCCGAAGACTTTGAGAAGCAGCCTGAAGCAAGACAAAAGCAGAGGAAAGAACACGCTGAGGATATTTAAGGCCGAGACAAAGGAGTTCTCCCTTTGGGGTAGTCATGATATAAACAGATAAACTCAAAGCCGCTTGACTCATATGCATATTTGAAAATCACAGGTTGCCTGAAATAAGAGTAAACCAAAGAAAATATGAAGAAATCAAACTCAAAACCTCTAGGTGAAAATGAAACGTCTCACTCCCTATTCTTGCGTAGTGATTTGATTATTGTTTTCTGACCCAGCCATTTCTTGTCCATTTGTAGCCTTCATGCAAATGCCAGTGTAGTAGAAACAATAAGTTGAATAACGAGCTCACTCAGAGCTGGCAAGGAAAAAGCAACAATATCTGCATCCCAGGTACAGACGGGGAGGAAACCACTTCTTACAGGCAGAGAGAGAAGAGAACGACCTCCCTGTCATGGCAGGAAAAAAAGACGGAAGTCTGCGGCAGCGAGGAGTTTAACAGCTGCGGTGAACTGAAGCTGACATCGGCTAGCAAAGGGGCGAGTGTTCCTGGGAGCGAACCATGCCCTCCTGTGAGAAGAATGAGCACTCCTAAGAGACTCCAGGAGCATTTACCAGGCTCTCATTGTTCCCTGGAAACATTCCTTCCCCCTTTTGTGGAGAAGCATTTTACTCCTCAAAAAAGAACAGCCGCACAAGCTCCCGGTGTGGCCCTTGTAGAAACGAAGCATCGGAACATCTCTGGCAGCAGAAAGGCCCGATCCTATCCTCCTCGTCTGGCATTAGTGGCAGATGCTCGCAAAAGGCATTAAGGGAAAAGGAAACGGGATGTGTGACTTTCTCCAAGTATTTTGGTTCTGTAACTGGAGGAAAATACATTCTTTTAAATTGTAGTCAGCTACAGAGAATTTCAATGTACATGTATAAGAGAGAGGAAACCCAAGCAAAAGTCCTCAAAGAAAATGCAAAAAAGAATGTATATTAATGCTTAAATGAGCTAATTGCACTGTATGTATCTGAAGCTGTATGTTTCGTAGGTGATTTTAATAGT
Source organism: Mormoops blainvillei (assembly GCA_004026545.1). NCBI lineage: Eukaryota > Metazoa > Chordata > Mammalia > Chiroptera > Mormoopidae > Mormoops > Mormoops blainvillei. The sequence continues at coordinate 53,618 of PVJD01010004.1, forward strand.
AATAGCCTGTCTTTGTGAACAAAGTGCAGAAGGGCAAGGTGAGAACCAAACTGTGGGAACGTGCTCTTTGACTTGAATTGCATCACAGCAATGAAAATAAACCAGACTGCTGGACTGACGTGTCAGGAGGACGCAGGTAAAGATGGGTTTCTAAAGTTCAGCAGGAACACTGAAAAGTTAGGAAGGAGTTCTATGTTATAAAAATAAAATATAAAAGTTAAGCAACTCTTTGAAAGAACCAGAAGACAATGAAATGGAAATGAAGCTTTTCCATTTGCTTCATTAAAATTGAATTGTGCTCATCAGTAGTTCATATTTATTTAGCCTAATTCATAGTAAACAATAATGGTAAAATTACCTTGCAAAATTATAACAAGCCTGGCACAAATAAAACCATTCACAATCTCTCCCGGGAGAAGCCCAGCCTTGGTAAAGTTTAGTGGGAAAATCTAAACCAGACTGCCTTCACTGGAGTTGGCTTTGGCCTTGGCCTCTGTTGGTGTTCTGTCACTTTGCCATGCACGCACCTAAAATAAAACAGCACCAGTTTCCATGTAATGAAAAAATAAGGGATCTTGAGTCTCTCCGATAATAAATCCTAGAGCCTTTTCAGTTATGTCAAGACCAAAATCTGATGTCATAATAACTAAAGGAAATTTGCACTGGTGTTGTGGTAAAAGTTTTGTTGATTAATTTTGAAGCACAGAACCCTCATTTTGCTGTTTCTGCCAGTTGTTTTGGGAAAAGACTGTGGACTCCACCAAAAGGCGGGCTGTGAAGCTAGTTAGTGTTGGAGACAGGAAGCCAGTCCATCACTGGGAAGAAACTCTGCAGAAGAAAAGAAAACAGGTCATCGTAGGGACGGTGTGTGGCACTTCTGAAGGCCGAGGGAGGTCGCCGTGGGCTCCAAGAGTACCGGTGCCAATGTTACCTTATTCTTGTACAACATTTAGACGGAAGGAAGGAAGTAGGGGAAAGAGCATGGCAGCGAAATTGATTTACCCACCAAAGAGTAAAATTTATTGCTTTGGCAGATACTCTGGTCCAATAAAGGCCAAAGTAGTAGGTTGGTTGCTGATTTAATAGTCCATATAGGTTCCTGGCTTAAAAAAACAATAGTTTAGTTGGAATTCACATGATCTCCTGACCCATAAGAACAGAAAAGAAAATGTTTAAACTGAGTTTACAGCAATATTGTCAAGGTGAACACAATCGCAACTTTAGAATTCTAACATAAATTGTGGGGTGCAAATTCACCTCAACTAGATGCAGCCAGTCAAAACAATTGGGTCTTCTGGCCTTATTCAGTATGGCCAACAGCCTCTTTCTCTCCCTGCTGGCTTTGAAGAAGCAGGAGCTACCTCTGGAAAGTGCTATATAACAAGGAACAGAAGGTAGCCTCCCTCCAATAGCCCGCAAGAAACCGAGGCCCTCCATCCAACGGCGTGCAAGGAACTGGATGCGGCCAACAACCACACGAGCCCGGTCGCAGCTCCCACCCTCGTCAAGCCCCAGGTGGAATGGAAGCCCCAGCCGATTCCTCTACTGCAGCCCTGTGAGACTCTGAAGCAGCGGACCCAGCTGAGCCACGTCTGGCTGGGTAGGCTACATGAGAGTCTCCTATCAAAATCGCTTACAGTTGTATGTAAGGTAATTATATTCACATAGCCAACTGTATCCTGTCACCTTTGCGTCTTTCTGTCGGTTAGAAGCAAGTCACAGCTCCTGCCTGTACTTAGGGGGAGGGGTCAAAGGACCTGAATACCAAGGGGCAGGGGATCACGGGGACCACCCTCTGGGTCACCAACCTAGAAAGAAGAAATAAGTACACGTAATACCTGGTGGATTACTAGAGGACAGTTGGGACAGTGTTACCCCAAAGCAAAATAGACAAAACAACTTAATTTTTCCTCCTTCAAAGCAGTGGGAAGCGTGCTGCAGGGAGAGAGAAGCAAGTCTGCTCTCGCCCGTATGCACTTGAGCGACTCCATAGCCAAAATGTCCTCCAAAATGTTCTCCTGCTCCGTCTCTGAGACCCGCCCAGTCCTGGGCTTCTGTGACTTCAGACCGGCCCTGCCAAGCCTCTCGGGATATTTTGGAATGCCACAGGTCCTGGTTCTAGTCATACAGAGCATTTGGTGACTTCTGGGTTACTGTTGACATCTTAATAGAACAATACCAGAAGAAAAAAAAATAGATTAGTCACTTAGAAAAGTGAAAAGCCAAACCTCTTGGGGTGTTACAATTTTTGACTCTTCATTTGAATGTTTATATGTCTAAAGAATGATGGCACTCTAAAAATACATGGAGATAAACCGTTATGAAATTCACTTTGTATAGGCAAATTTGGGGCTAAACACTTCTCTCTGTGGGGAACAAATTACATAACATCCAAAAAATATTGAGCACATCAAGAAATTACTTTGGCAGTGTGAATTCATAGATTCTCGAGGTTACAGACAGCCTTCACAGACATCTATCTACCTACCATCTGATGTGTAAAATTTCTTCAGAAATAAAAAACAAATTAACTTATATATTCCTAAGTAAGAACACTGTCATTGCACAACTTTGTGTTGCTGTAAATGTAAATGACTCTACTAAAATATAATTATAAATTCAATCTAAATGAGGCAACTACCAATTGCTTTCCTCATTAGATAAATGAACTTCTCTCTTTCCGCAGGCAAAAAGCAAACTCTAAAGTAAATAGAAGTTTAAACGTGTTCACAGTCATTTTTGTGTGGATAGGCTACACAATGAAATGCATTATAAATGTTCTCTAATACTTCCTTAAGAACACAGATTAAAAGTTTTAACTCAGGTTGAAATGAGGAAGGCTTCCTTTTCATTTAGAGGATGAAGAGTGATAAAAAGTTCAAGACAAAAATGACTTTTTAGAGCTATTTGAGATCAGAGCACCTGAGAGTTTGGATTTCAAACCACTAAACACTAAAGCCACATATTTGGAGCTAGCACCACAATGTAGTTCCTTAGCATATGGCTTGCTCAAATACCAAATACTAACATGCAATTAATCGGAAGAAACCACATGTTACAGCTTATATTTTATTTGAACAGGTCCAGCAAAATATTTTCTTACTATATTTGTTAAGCTTATGTAGGTCCTTACTAAGTATAGAACTCTGAACTTGAGCCATTGGAAAAAAATAAAATTAAACATTTGGTCCTTACTCTAAAAGCATCATGTACTCTAGGGCAGAATTTCTCAACTCGTGGTCCAATGACAGCCTGTATCACAATAACATCCAGTTTATTGAACATGCAGATTCCTGGGTCTTTGCCTCAGAGGATTTCTAATTCAGTAAGCCTAGGGTGAGAAAATAAGTGAAGAACAAAATCGTACACCGAGAATACATCAGTGGGGAGCTGTACGTACCCAAGTTCCTAAGAGTTAGAAGGGAGAAAGGCGCTTAAAGACATATACGGTACCATTGACCAGACTTCAAAGCCAGATGTCCAAGAATGCGCACCATGGCAGACCGGACAACTCACAGGAGTGAAGGACAATTTATTCTTAGAAAACGTCGCCCATCATATTAAATGTATGCTATTAATTTTAAATATATTCATCTCACTGATTTACATGTGATCAGAAAAGCACAGAGCATTTATGTTTTATATTTGAATATTTAAGTAACGATAACACAGAATTGTTCAACACTGGAAAGCCACGTGGGGACCAGGTTGACTAGCGTGCCCCCCAAAGTTATGTTCACCCACGACCTCAGATATGACCTTAT
>PVJD01010005.1:0-57377 GCA_004026545.1 Mormoops blainvillei
AGGAATCTAGGGCTTGGACAGCAGGACTTACCCAGGGTAACTCTTTCTTCTTTTTCTTTCAGGAAATTAGTACTCAAAATTCAAGTTTTCTGATTTCTAATTGAGTAATGTCTTCATATCCCACAGCTCTTAAAGTCAACATGAGTTAAGAATAAGTCATGCTGTGATGAAAGAGGGTATTATGCTAAGTGAAACAGGTCAGACAGAAAGACAAATACCATATGATTTCACTTACATGTGGCATCTAATGAACAAAACAAACAAAACAGAAGCGGACTCATAGAGAATAGAATGGCAGTTGTCAGAGGGGAGGTGGTTTAGAGGACTGGATGAAAAAGGTGAAGGGATTAGGCAGTACAAATTGGTAGTCACAGAATAGTCACAGAAATGTGTATTACAGCACAGGGAATAGAGTCAATAATATCAAGATAACTACGTATGTTGCCAGGTGGGTACCTGAAGCAGTGGGGGATCGCTCTGTAAAGTACATGATTTTCTAGCCACTTTGCTGTACATTTGCAACTAACACAGAATAATACTGAATGTAAACTGTAATTGAAAAAATTAAAAAATAAATTTGAGAAACAATAAAATGAGCAGCAATGACAAAAAAAAGAAAATTAAGTAGCAGTCATGCTGAAACGAGATGATAACTGGGACTGCTTCATAATATGGAGAGGTGCTGGGCAGGAAATAGGTAGGAGTATGGATGAAATAAAACTGTGCAGAAGCTGGGTAATGGGTACATGGGGATTCATTTACAATCATCTCTCTACTTTTGTATATGTTTGAAATTTATAATAAAACTTTAAAAAAAGACATGAACACACATGCCAATTAACATTCTTTGATAGGTTTATTATACTGGTAAACAGATGAACACCAAAAATATAGTGTGCCTGAAGCTCGGCTTTTTTTTTTTTTAAACATTTTATTTATTTTTAGAGAGAGGGGAAAGGAGGGAGAAAGAGATGGAGAGAAACATTAGCGTGTGAGAGAAACACCAAATGGTTGCCTCCTGCCCATCCCCAACTGGGGACCTGGCCTGCAATCCAGTCACGTGCCCTGACCAGAATCGAACAGGCAAGCTTTTGGTCCACAGGCTGGCACTCAATCCACTGAGCCACACCAGCCAAGGCTGAAGCTCAGAATTTTTAAGCCATTTTTTTAATGTCTCACATAACACCCTCCTATACAAAAATACTGAGAGAAAAAATTTAAAAATGGTATGTCTGAGTATTGACCACCACTGCAACAAGAGGCAAATAACCAGCATAATGAGACATCTTGAAATTATGTCCTATAAGAAACGGTGGAATATACAGTATTTTTCTGGGGGAATAACCATCTAGGCAGTACTTCAGATTTGTCTTCAAATATTTTTAAAGTAGAAGGACACACTTATTCTGAAGAGTTATAGAGGACAGAATTAGGGACAGTGAATAGAAGACTCAAGGAGGCCAAATCCCACCTTTCTTCTTTTCCCACTCTTCCTTAAAGCTCATGACTCATGTGCTACTCACCAATAAACTTTGTCACAGTCCCTTACCAACTTTCTAGATATTTTCCCCCATCATCAAAACAATTTGGATCCTGGTTCAGTTTCTCCACTACCTCACATCTACCACCATCTGGGTATCATCTAGGTTAATGTTGCTTGATAAAATATACAACTCCCAATTAAATTTGAATTCAAATAAACATGAGTAATTTTTTTAATATAAGTATATCCCATGCAACATTTGGGAAATACTCATACTAAATATTTATTCATTGTTTATCTACAATTCACATTTAACTGGGCATCCTATATTTCTATTTGCTAAATCTGGCAACCCTAATCTAGGTGACTTCAATGTCAAGTGGGGCACTTACCCAACCTCTGGTCCTCAACCTTCCTTTATCTCAATTCTAGTGACTATGACCATAACAAAGATATGGTCTCCAAATTCAGATTTGTCCTTAATACTGCCCAATATTGCTAAGTATCCTTACACTGCCCACTCTCTCTCATTTACCCCAACAGCTATTTATTATAAAACAAACCCATTCTTTCCTTCTCTACCACCTCAGTCCTTAATTCCACCACCTGAATTTAGATCTCTATCTTACGGTACCGCATATGATCATTTCCCTTTATTATATTCCTCAATCTTTCCCACTAAAGGATAAGCCATTAAGTAAAATTATATTAGCCCAAAGCCTTCAAAAGAGAGTTTAAACATTTTAGTACTGCATATAAGACCCTACAAGATTCACAACTTTGCCTTCTCTGACAAGGTCTCCCTAACCGCCCAATCTAAATTAAGTGCTACTCTTCTATAGCCCCGATGGACTCTATACACCTGTATTTACCATAATTTTCTTATTGTCTTTCTCCCTACTAGACTTTAGGTTCCTTGAAACCAAGAACCATGTCTTGTCTTCATTTTCCCAACATTTAGCAAAATGCTTGGCATCTACCACAAATAGTAGACAGTTAAATGTTTACTGATCTAAAAAGACAGATGAGTCTCAATTTAAGGGAAGAGTTTCTAACAACTACAATTCTACTGTGGAATGGACTACCTTGAGATGTAGTATCCCTAGTAACCCTAAGGGTAAAAGAAGATGTTCAATACAAAAAATTCTAATTTATTTTTAAATTTTTAAGGAAAAATAAAAATTGCATATAATCCCTCAAAGTTTTTAAATATAAAAGAAAATTAATCATCTGGGGAAATGTTCAGGTTATACTGTTATGCTAAAAAAGCAGATTATAAAACAATGTGTCTCACTCGGTTTTAACAACCTAATACTAATAACAGTAGCTAACATTTATTGAGTTCCTTCTATGTGCCAGAAACTGTGCCACATGCTTTACATATATTTCCTAATTTAAATCTCACAATCATCTCTGTGCTCATACTAACAATAGCAACGGACCCTATTTTACAGGTGAAGAAACTGAAGCTTAAAGAAGTTGTTTATTGACCAAGGGCTAGTAGGTAGCAGCACAGCCTGAGCCCAAGAATTCAAACCCAGGCGGTCTGATTTCAGAATGAGCACATTTAATCACATACACCAAAATTGTAACTGCGGTTCTCTGAGTTGTGTTATTATAAATGATTTTTACTTACTTTTTGTGATTTTGCAGCATTTCCATATTTCCACAATAAACATGAATTACCACTGTATTTTAAAATAAATGTTCAGGTAGAGGTGGGACAATCATCTGCCAGGACTATGGCAGAAGTGGATTTAAATAATCTCAGATTCCTTCTAACTAAGGATCAATTAGTGACTGGGATTAATTTTTTCAACCAGGGGACTGGCTCTTTAAAAAATGGAACAAAAATCAATCCATTTTAAGAATTATGAAAGTTTTGGACTGTCACACCATATTTCTCCTGTTTTATAGATAATGCAACAGCTCAAAATTTAAGAGACTTACGTAACATTGCCAAGTAGTTGTGTCAGGGCAGGAACCAGAGCCCAGGCCTTCACTGATCTTTGACAACAACAGGTGACCAAAACAAAATCTATCTCTCCCACTCCCAACTGAAAACTCAGTTATTTGAAGCCAAAAACTGAAACATAACAGGAAATACAAATGCTTTTTTCTCCCCACCTCAATCCAAAAGGAAGAAGACCTGCCAGGAACATAAAGGCAAAACATTTTCCCAGTCCTGAGCTGGAACATAAGTAAAAGGCAGTGATAAAGACAGGAGAATTGAAAGATACTCCAAAAGACAAGATGAATGATTTGAGAAGAAAACAAAAATAAATACCAGGAATCCAACAGGACAAAGCACTCAAATACTACCAAAATTTAAAAGATTGCTTTGAATTTAATCAAATCCTAAGTGGAATGTTCTTAGAGTATGAAAACCAACTTTATAAAACTGAGCTGTGAAATATCAAGATAAAATAATGAAATAAATACACAATCTCATATTATAATTGTGTACACTCCTATTGGTGTTTCCACAGATTTTATGCTCTCACCTTCAGGAGTTAACTCTCCTCACCTAAAAATCTGCAGTGAGTACAATACAATGTTATAAATCTAAATAAAAGGGGAGCAATGTTACAACTTCCTCTAACAACTGAAGAAGTTTTGATAAAGTGAAAAGAAGAATGATAAATAATGAAATCAAGGATATACTGTTCAAAACTCATGCCTATTTCTAACACATGACCAATCATAAAAGATTTCCACATACTCTCATATGAACATAAAAGGTAAAATATAACATCTCATCTTTAAGTGAAGAATCAAAAGATACATTCCTCACTTTATATATTTATGCTATCTGTTCAGAAAATAGAGTTTTTTTGTAAAGCTCTATTTATTGAAAAGTCACTGCTCTAAGGATTAAGACACCCACGTTTCTGTTTAAGTTCCATTAATTACATGTCATGTGATTGTGAACAAGTTATTTTGCCTCTCTAGTTTTATTTTTTTTTTTCTCAAGTAGAGTAGAAATAATAATACTCAATAGAAAAATCCTACACTGGATAATAATGGTAAGTAATTTTTATGACTAACGTTATAGCTTTCTTTCATGTAAAAGATTCATGCCTAAGACGCCAGACAAGCCCATGCTGTGAGCAGGGCGGGAGTTACCCCCATTTTACAGATGAAGACACAGAAAACTGAAGTTCAGAGAGGTTAACTGACTTGCCCAAGCCCACACCGAATGCTGCGCAATCGAAAGCTCTTTCTCTTACTATCCCACACGCAGTATACTGCCATCACAAATCCGAGGCGGTAAGAGTTGTTTTCTCATGCCCAAACTACTGTGAAGACTACTCAAGGAGAGCTGTCAACAATTAAACAGAGAACGGTCACTTGAGATTGTTAGGAGCCATAATTACCCACAATGTCATTATCTGGGTATAGAACTATGATTCATAATAAGTTAAAAAGTTCTTTACATAAATTTCTAGAAGTCCCTCTATGTACTAAATTAACTGGATGTCTCTTGTGCTAGATAGAACACCCTGCTCAGGGGATGTGAAGTGGAGGTGAGGGAAGGCTTTCATTAAGAAAAGTTAAGTTCTCTGAAATCCAATAGGGTAAGACTCAAAGCTATAAAATATGAATAGGGGCAGGCGACAGCTTGTAGGCTGTAGTGACAACCTGAAGCCAAACCAAAAAAGTGCCAGGCTGTGGTTTAAAGAAAATATGCAATCTGGAAGTTTGCACCTCAAGTTACTGCTACTGCAAAGTAATTAGTACCATTTATAGTAAAAATATGTAAAGTTTAAGACGATAATTCCAATTCTTCATTACAATTGGATGGGATTCCATATTAGCTTGGGGCTTTCTTGTCTGAACAGAAGCTCTTCTTTTTTTTTTTAAGACTTTATTTATTTATTTCTAGAGGGAGGGGAAGGTAGGGAGAAAGGGAGAGAAATATCAGTGTGTGGCTGCCTCTTGCGCAACCCCCACTGGGGACCTGGTCCACAACGCAGGCATGTGCCCTGACTGGGAATCAAACCAGAGACCCTTTGGTTCGCAGGCCAGCACTCAGTCCATTGAGCCACATCAGCGCAGACTCAACAGAAGCTCTTTTGATGACATAGTCAATGGCTCAAAAGCCACACTCAGAGAACCAAATAATAGAACTATATATCACAGGCATATAACTCCTGAAGTGATCAAATAGGCATGTACCTAAGAAACTTTAATGAGTGCACTATCAATTCCAGTTATTTATATTGTACAACGTTAAAAATTTTCCTCAGCACAACCTGAGAGTGCTGTTTACTGAAGGCTCTACTATATAGTATAACACAGAAACATACAAGTTACTGAAACCTTAAACTTAATTCACAGTCACTACAACGCAAAACACCTTAATTTTTCTATTCTTCAAGGTCAAAACAAACTTACTCTCATCTTTCTCTCTCTACCCCCAAGAAAATGGGGTATTCTAAAAGACAGATGAAATGCCAATGCTTTTATAAATACAAGTCAATCCTCTGCAAAGAAAGAGCTTAATATGCCCATATTCTACTTTGGTATTGATTCTAAGCCTTTTAACAGTTTAAGCTGACCGCAAACTCTCCCGTTCTACTTCTGTACAACACTCTCCTCTTTTAAAAAAAAGAAAAAAGAAAAAAAGAGCCTTCCCATATCTCTTCTCCCTTGTCTTATACACAGACACACACAAAACTCCTAATGAAGAACGGACTGAGGCCTAAAGAACACATGTGCAGAACACATTTTTAATTAATACACTGTTCACCCTTAAAAGCATGTTGTTATAATGCAACAATATAGTCTACATAGAACCCCATAACACCAAATTTGAACGGCAAAACCAAATATGCCCCATAGCAGTCTGAGTAATTTAAAGAACAAAGATGCAAAATAAGGCATCATTACTCATTATATCACTAACCTTTCCTTAAAGGACAAAATTCTCCAAGCTAAACACAATTAAAAAATAATAAAGAAGCAGATTTTAGAACCTAATTTCCTATCAGTCAAAAAGTGAAATAAAAAGAAGTATGGGAATGTTTAAAATCAAATATAACAATACTGCTGGCCCAATTCACAGAACACCTTGTAACAATTTTCTGTTACACTTCCCAAACTTGAAAACCCATATTATATATTGTACAAATGCCACAAATTAGATAAAGCAACAGAACAGATTACAGACATTCATGATATGTCACAAAAGGATCTGTAACCAGGATATGTCACCTAAGTGTTTGTCAGTGAATGCTAAAGTAAGGAATATATCAGCCAAGATACATACCAGAGGACCATCCTGAGACTAGTCAATCTCCCTTATTTAGTGAAAACACAATAGTCAGTAAGTTGTAAAAAAAAGAAAGAAAAAAAAGAAAAAAGTATAAATCTTACATTGGAATAATTTAAAACGTTTCAAAGTATTTCACTTTCATTATCTTATCAGACGATTGTGAAAAGTTTTCCTTATGTGCAGACTTATCACTAAAAATAAGTGACAAATCTTCCCTGATGGGGTAGCTCCATTAGTCAGAGCACTGTCCCAATATGCCAAAGTTGCAGGTTCAATCCCCAGTCATGGCACATACAAGAATCAACCAATGAATACATAAATAAGTAGAACAGCAAATCGATGTTTCTTTCTCATACTCTCTCTCTCGCTCTCTCTCAAATAAATAAATACTTTTTAAAAAATAAGTGAAAAATCCAAGATCACAAAAGTAGTTAATCAGGTCTGAAACTTGATCCAAAAAACATGTTAGCTCTGAGGGAGGATATATAAATATGTACAAGTGCCTCCTTAGAACTCCTTTAACACAAACAAACAAAGAAACTATTCCTGGTTAAAATACCGCTTAACTTATAGGACTTAGGCTACTATAAAAACTAAATTAAAATTTGTTTATTTAAGCCCTGGCTGGTGTGGCTCAGTGGACTGAGTGCCAGCCTGAGAATCAAAAGGTCATTGGTTCGATTCCCAGTCAGGGCACATGCCCGGGTTGTGGGCCAGGTCCCCAATTGGGGGCACACGAGACGCAACTACACACTGATGTTTCTCCCCCTCTCTTTCTCTGTCCTTTCTCCTCCCTCTAGATATAAATAAATAAAATATTTTTTAAATTTTGGTTCTTTAATAACTGTAACAAAACCATTATTACCACTTATTTTAGCCAGTCTACCTTTCAAGAAGGAATCGTGTGAAAAACATTCCATCAATGACACACTGTATGCTCATAAGTATGCTGGGCACTGGGGTGACTAAGTGGATTCCAACAGAGGCCTCTTGCTTTTCAGAAAGTTTACACCCTATTTGATAAAAAGACAGGAGGAAAAAAAAAATGCTAAGCTGTGTTTGACCAATCCTCCTGAGGGGGAGAAACCCTACTGGGTGGTTCTGCAGAACCCCAGGTAACAAGCACACCAAGTGAGACTGCAGTGAGTTTAGTCCAGGACGACTTCCTGGGGAGAACGAAGCTTGAACTGCACATTGAAGGATGAGCAGAAATTAGAAAAGCACAAAGGAGGAATGAAAGCATTCAGGGGCCGCATAAACAAAGGCTGAGAGAAGCAGAAATAAGCAGAAGGGACGGAGTCAACCTGCCTGGAACATAGGTGCATGCTGAGGCATAATGAGAAACAGTTTGGTAAATTAAGTGGGGTCAGCTCCCAACAGACTGCTATGGCTCAGGGAGATGCTGTTAAAATATTAACATCATCGAATATTTAAACTAGAAAGAGAACCTTAGAGATTTTCTAGACAATTCTTTTCTGACTGATGTGGGAAATTAAATCGAGGATCCGTAGCTAATGGAGAGCAGGACAGAGGCAGGGAAAAACTCAGACCCCCGTTTAGGAACCCCAGTTCAATGATAAGCAACAGAGTACCACAGAGAAAGCACGTCTGCCCAAAATCAATGAGAACATCAATATGTGAAGATCTGCAGGCATACATACAAGACAGTATCGTCTTGGGAATTAGAGGAGACTGGTTTCCAGGGGCACTGGAACACCACTGTGGCATTACAGTTGAGCAAAAAATCACTGTTTTGCCAGAATGAATCACTTTCAAAAAAACAGCAATCCAGAAAGAAAGCAGAGGCAGAAGCTAGTTTTTAGAGAGTTATAAAGGAAATGGGTGGATAAACAGTAGAGGCAGCAGGTATCTGGCAACAAAAGGGAAAAAAAAGTTTGAGCCACAGAGAGAAGGCTCTAAAACCAATCAAATATTCAAGACAGAAATCTTAGTAAGTTTGAAGGTGAAGAGAAAAGAGATCACACAGAGAAAGACTAAATTAGATGAGAGATAAGGTGGAGGAACTGAAAGAGCACAGAGAACCAATTGAGGACCAGCTGGGAGAAATTTGTTTACGAAAGATGAGTTCCAGAATAAAAAATAAGCATTTTTCCTCACTCACCATATAATACCCTTTGCCCAAAGAGTATTCATTTTCAACTACTTTATAAGTCCTTATAAAAATGCCAGACCAGGCTTTAAGAACAAGGCTAGGAGATTTTTATTTTTTTAATCCAAAACAGCTTCAAAGTTTTACAAATCTATTTATTTGGCCAATTAACATGTGGCTTATAACTTCAAAGACACTTACCAATCATTTTATACTGTGACTTTTACACTACATACTCAAAGAATATGATTCACATTTGGTTTGCAACAACTAATATGCTATCAAAACAAATCAGAAATCAGAGTTTATTCTCTAACATTATTGGGGGGGTTATATAGTTTTTACTTGACAAAATATGGAAGATATAGGTGCTTAAATGAACATATTTATAACACATCATTCGGGGGTTGCTTTTTTCAATTTCTTAAAAAGAAAAGAAAGTCTTCATATAACCAGTTTTCCTTTACTCCCTTTCGGAGTCAAAGCTCAACAGAGACTAAGGACATCTAAGAAGGTGCTAATTTGTTAAATAACCCAGCTAATAAGCCACAATTTAAAAATATACACCTCAAATTTTCTAATTTTACCTTGGAAACTTACTGTTGAGCATCGCAAAGGCTGGTTAAATATATGACTGATGCTTTCAGCTTTCTGGCTGTCCACCTTTGCAACTGCCCTTTCCCTAATTAAGGACGTAATCACTTTTAAAATTGGTTAAGTTTTGGGGTTCTTCTGTGTGCCTTTTTAAAAGTTACAATGAGAAAAGTCTTTTCTAACAAGTTTTAAATCTAATGTTCTGTCAATCATATAATCCAATATATGTGGTAACATTTTACTTCCTCAGAAAGATTAGTAGTACATTTGGTTTAAGTGATTTTTGGCCTGAAAGCAGAAGGATGGGTGAAACAATTCCCTCAAGTCTCTGACAGCTTTATATTCTATTTTATCTATGTAGTTTCTTCTCAAATTTCTTCTCAATTCCTCTGCCTATTCCCAAATATCTTTTAGGTAGGTCAGAAACACTATGAGGCCTGTAAGGAAATGTTTATGGATCAAATAAAAGTGGAGCCCACCTCCCCCTTCCATTCAGCTCCCATACATAATCAGTCTGATTATATCCAGTAAACAAAATAGATTGACTCAATCTTAAACAGTTCCCTCCTCAGAGAAAGCCCATGGTAGGGCTGCAGCTGCAAAAAAAAAAAAAGCATCCCTTTAAACTATCCCCAACTACCTACAGCAATACAAAGTTAAACTGATTCCCACTGACAAAAGGCTACATGTGTGTTCATTCTGATCAGCCCTATGATTTTCTGTGTGAAGCTCAGGGAATAAAAAGGCACCTCCCCAAGCTATGAAACTTTTTTTTTCCCCCATCCCACATAGTTTCAATGAAAGCTCTCTTGTCAACTAAGAGGTGAGAGTTAAAAACAATAACAAAACACTAGCAGAATGATGGGCTCTAGGACCACATCCCAGCTGTCTTTGCTCTCTGTTGTCAGTAGCTCAGATGCAGTTTCCCACTTGCCTTTCACCCTTCTCCCCTTACTCCCCAAGAAGCTCACTCAAGAAAGCAATATTAACATTCTCAGACAGCTGGCAAAAGTAAAGGGAGAAACTGCAATTATCACGGAAGGAAAACCGGGAAAAATATTTCAGAAGCAGGAGGGATCAAGAACCATGGTTTTACTGCAAACGGCAATGTAAAAGCCAGTCTGGTCTCAGGAGGATATGGGGGGACGCCCGTGTGGGCATCAAAAAACGTGCAGTGCGAGTGTGTGCACTCAGAGCTCCAGGGGCAGGCTGAGGCGATGGAGCAGAAAGTAAGAAAACCTGTGTTGTCCCTGCTTTCTTCTACTCTTCCCCCTCCGAGAGAGGAACTGGGGGAGGGGCGGGGTGTTATCGTTCTCCTACTGGGGGATGCACAAGACGGGTCTCGGGGTGCCTTCAGTGGCTCACCCCCAATCAGAAGGTCCCCTGAGGGAAGAGGAAACCCCTAAATGTTACCCACCTTCGTTCAAAAAGAAAAGTAAGGGGGGAATGATTAAATCCAGATGGAGAGCCCCAGAAAGCGCCCCCAGGTCACTCATCCTTATTAGCAAGCGGATGGGCTGGGATACCAGGGGTGGAGGGCCCGGGGTGGGGGGTGGGGGGGTGGTGGCCAGGGCAAGGGCCCCTCTCCCCGACTTAGGAGGGAAAGAGAGCCCGACTACCAGCGGTCCCCTCCGTCCCCGCACTTCCCCCTAGGCCACCCCCACTTGTCCCCCCTTCCTTTCCTCCAGCGCCTGAGGCAGCCGCGGGGGAGGCGGCTGCTCCTTCCTCCCTCACCCACTCCGTCCCCACCCCCACACCGCTCCCACCTCCCGCCCTCCAAGGGCCCGTTACCTGCTCGTCGAAGCGGCTGACCACGGCCTGGACCCATTCCACCGGCCTGTGCGCGGCCATGTCCTCCCCGCGGCCGGGGGGCGGCGGAGGGACGGGGCGGCCGGCGCCCAGGGCAGGGAAGAGGGCGGGGAGCGGGGGCTGAGGTGAGGGAAGAGTCGAGGAGAGGGTCTGAGGAGTGCAGGCTCCGAACGTTCCCACGGGGGTGGGGATGGGGGCCCTGCGCCGAGCCGGGACGGGGAGAGGGGAAGGGGGCGTTGGCGAGGAGGCCAGGGGAAGGGGGGCGGGGGAGGGGGACCCGGGGAGGGGAGGGGGCCTCTTGGTCGCTCTCCCCACTAGCGCCGTCTCCCCACAGCCATCACAGTCCGAGACGCCGCCATGACACCCCACCGGAAGTGGGATCCTTTCCACGGCCCGGGGAGAGGGAGAAGCAGCGAGCTAGAGATAGAGAGCGGCTGGGAAAAGGGAGGGGGAAGCGAAAGGGAAGGGGGCCTGCCGCGCATGCGCCCGCGCCGGCCGGTTTCATTAATGAAAAAGCGAGTCCTCCTGGAGGTGACGTCACCTAACTCCTCCCGGCCCGGCGGCGCGCGTCCCTTATAGCCACCAGGCTCACCTAGACTCTGGCTCTGGGTTCAGCCGGCCAAAGTCTGAGCTGACCCGAGAGCATCCGCTTCCATCCCCAGCGCCACACCAGGCTTCCCCTCCCCCGCCGGCCTCCGGGTTTGGATTGCTCCCGGTGTTGGAAGTTAGAGCGCCCTGGGGCTAACATTTCTCCCTGCTTGCAGACCTCTGTCGCTGGTGAATCTGGGCAAGCTGTGCTGAACCCCTTTCTGCCTTAAGCTCTCACAAAAAAATAAGACACACAACCTCAGGTTTCCAGGTCCTTCGTAGTTACTGTGAGAAACAGTAAGAAGCAAGGCCAAGAGAGATTCAGTTTTGTTTTGTTTTTTAAACGATCTCTTAAATGCCTATGCTAAACCCAATGGCAGTCAAAGTACTCAAAGACTCCGGAATCCCAGCGCAAATTTCCTCTGTTGGACTGAAATTGATAAAACCTTTACACGGTTGCTAATAGAAAGATTCAAACTTCACCACCCTCTAAAAAGCCTTTAAGGGCTTCGACAGGCATTAATTCAACACATTCATCATCTAATTTAAATCTTTCAACAAGCCTTTCCAATAGGTATCAACTTCATCTAACTGATGAGGCTAGGTCACAGCAGGTCTGGGGTTTGCCAGAAGTCACAGACTTGGTAGGAGGCAGAGTAAGGATGTAAACCCAGGTGGTTTGACTCCAAAGACAATGGAAACAGACCGTAGTTCTCCTAAAACAAATGTGTTCCCTGTGCCCCTAATACCAGAATTGAAATGATTCCATGTGGAATTGGTCATGATGATTTTCCTGGAAAAGGCTTACATTCAAGACGATGGATGATCTCAGTATACCCAACATGAACTTTGGAATGAGCGATTTTTAAGTTTATCTTCCTCTATATTCTTTACATAGGCTAATGTTAAAATGAGTCTACATGTTCTGGGCACACACTAATTACTAGCCTGTTAGGCCACATAGAAGGGTACTAAGTGAAAAGGCAGAGCAAAACTAGAATTTTAATTTTACGACAGAAAATCCACAAAGCCAATAGCCCATGTACACATAGATATGTCCATGAGAGAAGTGTCCAATCTCTACTGGCTGGTGGTTGTCCAAAATACATACTAAATTAATTAATATTTATTTCCCCTAGAATAAGAGGACAAGGTCTGAAGAGTTCTTTAGTCCATTCTTTAAAAATGCAACAAGAACCCTGGCTGGTGTGACTCAGTGGATTGAGTGCCAGCCTGCAAACCAAAGGGTTGCCAGTTCCATTCCCAGCCAGTGCATATGCCTGAGTTGCAGGTCCCCAGTGGGGGGCATGCAGGGGGCAACCACACATTGGTGTTTCTTTCCCTCTCTTTCTCCCTCCCTTCCCTTCTCTCTAAAAATAAATGAATAAAATCTTTTTTTAAAAATGCAACAAGAATACTGACTAATTTCTTTTGGATGATGTCATAAATGATGACAATGCTGACGAAAAGGATGAATATTAAATGAATGTTCATCTATGTCTTCCCCAATTAGGACCCCTGAAAAAGCTCTCATTCATACCCCCAGAGAGCATCCCATTGCTGCTTCTTCACAGCTAAACTTCCAGACCCCTGACTGTCCTTTCTTTTTCTGACACTTCCTCTGAAAGTCCCTAATTACTTCCCTGTCGCCATGGCTTTTTGCCTGTCTATTCCCTTCATCTTTTTGTACTAGACTGGATGCAGCTGCCTAACCCTTCAGCTCCTTTGACTCCAATGGTGTTCCATGGCTGAGTCCCTCTGTGCTCCTCTTTCTTTTCTTCCTCTGGTTTCTTTCCTGACTCCCCATTCCTCTCTAACTCTAGGTAAGACATCAGGCCTCAGCCCTCTGCTCTTCTTGCTTTACTCAGGCTCCAGCCAGCACATCATTAATTCATCCTAATCTGCACTTGCTGTTCTCTCTTGCCTCCCCTGAGTGCCAAGCCTCTCATTACACTTGGAGGTCTAGACTTCATTCCAACTTTCTCTCCAATTAAATTCACTCAGTTCTGCTGAACCAATACACAGTACCCAAACTCCTATTATGTGTATCATGCACTGTGTTAGGCAGGGCAGAGTATAGCAGGAATTCTAACCAAAAATGCCAAAGAAAGTGATGCATAAAGACCCTGGTGGACTAAGGAGCACATCCCCCCATTTAAAGAGACAACTGTCACTCAACTCCAGTCTGTTACTGCCATGCAGGAATATTGACACAGTGTTGCTAGATCTTCCCAGTTATTGCAGAGAAACTGGAGATCTGAATTCATACATAAACCCTTCCAATTTTTACATAGTGGCAGCCAACTCACATTTTTTAAAACACTGTGCATCCAAACAAAATGTGTTTGCTCTCTGACTTTAACCCATGGAGCACCAGTTTGACCCCCTCTGGTCTAGTGGAAACATACAGGCTTCAGAGTAGAATAGAAATGAATTTGTATCCTAACATCCCCCATTCTGCACTGTCCGGTACAGGGGTATTCAGGGGAACTAGTAGTGTTTGTTTGATGTAGTTTTAAATGCCTCTTGTTCATTCATCCTCTTTTTTTTTTTAAGATTTTATTTATTTTACTTTTTAGAGAGAAGGAAAGGGGGGGAGAAGGAAGGAGAGAAACATCAATGTGTGAGAGAAGTATCAATCGGTTGCCTCTTGCATGCACCCAAGTGGGGACCTGGCCTGAAACCCAGCTATGTGCTCTGTCTGACCAGGAATCAAACCAATGACCTTTTGGCTCTTAGTCTGGCATCCAACCCACTGAGCCGCACCAGCCAGGGCATCCTCTGTTTTTTGGTCCCATAATCTTTAGCAATTTTTTCTTCACCTTGTCGCAGTAGCATTCCCTCCATCCTACCCACTCCCCACTCCTCCACCATAGCAAGGAATACTCAGCTCCTCGGAACGAAGGTGCCCATTTCTCCAAACGCTGTGAGTGTCAGTGGCCAACAGCTCTCAGCTGAGTCTGTGTCCAAGAACTGGCCTCAACAAGAGAGCTACACAAACGATTGACAGATGCAAGGCTTAAGGTAGGATGACACCGAAGGGCTTTTAAGGGATCAGCTCCTCTGGGAATAACTGAGGCCTTTGCTGTGACTAGATTTAGTTCAACTTCCCTTTCTGCTCAGTCCTACTCCTTTCACTCCCACACAGCGTTGATCCCAAGGGTGTTACTAATAAATTTTCCTGCTTGCAAATCTCCATCTAGAGTCGGTTTTCCAGAGATTCTGAATTGAAACAATTAGTCCAAGGAGTGTGGTCTGATCCTGGGGAGCTGAGTCACCTGCTGGCCAGCTGGCAGGTGAAGCCCGGATAGGCCCTGGCATGCCAGAGCAGTACAACTGTTAAAACTTTCAGCAGCAGGGATGGGGTGGGTGCATGGGAGGGAGTGTTGGTTCAAGAATGCATGGGTAGATGCAATCTATTGGGCATTTTTAAAGTATAGGGAAAATAGCAATTTAAGAACGTGGGATCGGGTAGCTATTGATGAAGTAGACAGACCTATGCTTTGGAGAAAGACAATAAAAAGTTGAAGGTGATGAATCACCAATTAAAATCTAAGGATAAAAGCTGGAGTGCCTCCTTAGCAGCGCCTATAAATGAAGAAAGAAAAAACTGAGGATCAAGCCCAGGACTTAATTATAAGAGTAGTAGAAACCCCAAAACATTGAATTCTCAGCTCTGGCAAGTCTGCTATGCCAAGGTCAGGGCTGTAGGTGGAGGAAGTAGGATCCTGACATTTTGGATGGGGAGTCTGAGCTGATATACTCAAAAACCTTAAAACCCCACATCATCCCATATCACCCAGAACACTCTGGGTTCGTTCAAGCGCCCCATCCACCTTGCTTAAAAATGAAGTATCTACCTTGCAAGGCAACTCAGCATCCTGCTTAGCATCCACCTGCAGCTTTCTTCTTGTCTACCAGACGGATGACTAAGGTCAAGTCACAACAAACAACCCCACTGAGTAAGTGCTGAATGTGACAAAGGAAGAAAGGTACTATATCCTGAAGGAATGAGAGGACCTAACATAAATATAGCTGCTGAAGCTGGGAGCATATGTCCGTATGTATGGGATTGGGGCGGGAGGGTGGAGGAGGAAAGCATAATGCTAGACAAAGCAATTTAGTTGTTTGAGCATGACCCTATACTACAATATCCACAAGGCCTCCTAGGATACTATGCTAACAGGGCATGAGGATGGCTCTAGGAAGCATGGAGAAAGTAACAGCCCACCCTAGGCAAAATAGTAAGGCCAGAGCCATCTTGGCAGACAATGGATGAGGGAAACAAAAGACTCGGGGAAGCGGGAGTGCTAGAGTGCATCTCCTCTGTACATCCCAGCAGCCGTTATACAATGAGGGACCGAGAAGAATGACTGTGATGATTCATGGGGCATGTCTTGGTTCTCCCTTGTTCAATTATAATGGTAAATAAACAAGTGCAGCAGCCACTTCTGAAGAAAAAAAAAAGACATGGTGACTAGGGGCTGAAACCCTTTCAGAAATGTGGGTTTTGGTCATCCTACTGTGAAAGCCACTGAGACTAGCAGAGATGCTAACTTAGGGTCGGGGGAATCTGGAAAGGGAGGTGATTAATTATGGTCTTGAAACCAGTAATAGTGGCAAGGGCTGTAATTCATCCTACAAACCTTACTCTTGTAAGTTTCCCCAGGAGAAGAGACCAACCAGAATCTTGTAGAAACTGTTCCCAGAACTTATTATGTGAAGAAAGTGGCTCTAAGCAGTATTAAGATTGGACAGTAGTAGATGCCATGGTGTCCACTGCAGGACCGAAGCCCTCATTTCCCACCCACACCCCTGATACAGGGAGCGTGAGCAATTGATGGCCTGAGAGACCTCCAGAAATTGCCATCAGATGAAGGGAATCACATCATCCAAGATCGTACCCCCTCTTCATGGGAGCCCACTTCCCATCTAGGGAACCCCCACTTCTGCAAGGGTGTAAAGGCCTGACCCCTTTGCTTCAGTCTAGGACTGTTCTGGAGGGCCTTCTCAGCTCCAAAGCTGCTTGTGCGATTGGCTGAAGCCTTTATTGCAACTATGTCTTAGTTTAACTTTTTGCTCTGGCTAGTCTTGCCTTTTTGCTTCCCTGCAGGTGTGAATCCTGAAGATGCTTCACAATGAACTTCCGGTCTACAAATCTCCATCTCAGTCAGTTTCCACCTACGACATCTGGGGTCAAACGACAGCGCTACTTCTTACTAGTGATGTGACCTTGGCAGATTAACTTGCCACTCTAAGCCTCACTTTCCACACCTATAAGTGGACGATAATAAAAGTATCTGCTTTATAGACTGTCATAGAGTTAAATAAAATAATACTTATAAGGGGCTTAGCACAGTGCTTGGCATACAGTAGGTATTTCTCAGGTGGCAAGAGGAACACTAGAAAAGCTGGGAAAGAAAAGATCCAGTTTGACCTTGAAAGAAAAAAAAAGAACAGCAATGGAAAGAGAGGACAAGAAGAGAGGAGAGTTTACGTGTGTTAGAGGAAGTTCAAGGAGCATTTTGGTGGAAAGAAATAAAGCACACATTGTCAGTTGTACAGCCATCATTCTTTCCTTTCTCCCCCAATTTTGTTTTGAGGGAACAACTGGAAGAGATTAGCCAAAGAACATATATGCATACATGCATAGCCCATGGACACAGACAGCAATGTGGTGAAGGGGGAGCGCAGGGGCTGGGTGGAGGGCAGCAAAGGGGAGAAAATGGGGGATATCTTTAATAATGTCAACAATTTTTTAAAAAAGAAAATGAAAATAAACCAAAATCCTTACCTACCCAGACTTTTTTTCTGCTAACGATGGCTGATTGACCCAATTCTGCCAAGGAGAATTAAACAGAGCTCTTCTGGGTGGAGTTTCCAAAAACTATTAAATTCCTGATTAAAAGCAAATAAAACTCAGCTGGCATGCACAAAGCTTTTGTCATTTGCTATTCATTCTTCTTCCTGCTGAGAAGACGAATTCAAAGCTTTGAGATGAAGCAACCATTTTGCACAAGATAGAAGCTAGAGAAAGGCTAGGTTCCTGACACTTCCTCGAGGAGTGGTACCGGCCCCTAACTGCCTACCTCTGGAGTCCTGGTTACGAAAGGAAAATGAAACCCATTGTGTTAAGCACATGCATACAGGTTTCAGTTATATGCAGTTGAACACAACCCTAACTGAACCCAGAGGAGAATAAGAAATGGAGAGAGCGGTATAAGCAGCTGCTGAATGGAAGGGAGGCGACTCTCCAAAGTGTGGCTGTGGGTGGTTTGTTGAATAATGTACATAGGAATTACCTTCATTCTGGGTTGCCACATTCTTTCTCTGAATGCAGTTTCTCTCCTTAAAACTGGACACGTGAGGCCTAGGACTTCTTTGGTTTAGTTATTCTTAAATAGGTATGTTATCAGGAGGGGGAGGACGAGTGTTAATAGAAATGTTATAACAAAACACTGTAATAGGCATATGGGGGGAGGGACACAGAAAAATAAGAGAGAAAAATGGGCTCTATCATACCTTTATCCTTTTCATGGGGGCCTGAAACGATTTGTCTTCTGTCAATCCTTTAAAGCCCACCTTAACCAGAAAAAGACAAATACAGTATTTGTCGCTTACATGTGAAATCTAAAAAAAACAAAACATTGAACTCGTGGAAACACAGAGTGGAATGGCAGAATGGTAGCTGCCAGGGGCTGGGGGAAGTGGGAAGTGGGAAGATGGTCAAAGGATACAAACTTTCAGTTATAAGATGTATGAGTTCTGAGCATCTAAAGTACAGCATGATGGCTGTAGTTAACAATATTGTATTATATACTTGAAATTTGTGCTAACAGATCTTAAGCATTCTCACCAAATAAAAGTAACTGATGTGATGGATTTGTTAATTTACTTGATCGTGTTAATCATTTCACAATGTGTATGCATATTGAATCATCATGTTGTGCACTTTAAATATGTTCCAATTTTATTTGTCAAGTATATCTCAAGTCTGAGGTGGGAGGAAGCCTAGCTTATCATCCCATGGATGAACTCTCCCTGGCCTTTCCAGTCCTTTCTTTCCTGACCTTTGAAACACTCATAGTTATCTTGCTTTCACCTCAGGTGTGCTAGACTTCTAGCTCCCAGCAATACCAAGCCATGGGAGAACGATAATAAATCTGTTGTGAACAATTAATCAAAGAGGAGCAGCTGGAAACAATTAATTACTGGCTAATTGTTATCAACAGCCTAGGTAACAAAAGCTGCTATGAGGACTCATCCTGTGTGAGTGTTCTGATTTAGTTATTAAACTGTGAGTTACAAAGAGCTGAGAAATTAATGTTTTTCCCTCAGCCTTTGGTGATATACTTAATCTCCCACTCTTTAGCTTCAGAGAAGCCTGCTTCCATCATTCATTTCGTCATTCACTTATGACTGTCTGTTGCAGCTAAGTGTTAGATGGGACTTGAAGTAGAAATTTTGATCCTCGCCCTGAAGAAGTGTAGGTATGAAAGATAAGACTGGTCTCTAAATAACTATCCTAGGTGACAGAAGACTACTAGAAGCTTCCTTTCAAGAAGTGCTTATGAGATGTCAGGCACTATGCTATGCACTTATATACAATATCATTTTTAATATTCATAAGACCACGTGAGGTGGATATTGCTAGTTCTGTTTTACAGGAAAGGAAACTGAAGTTTAAAAAGATTTAGTAATACCCAGGTAGGATGTGATTGGACATGTAGTTTAGTCCAGCTCCGTCTGCCCACAGGTTCATGCTCTTAACCATCACACAGCGTTGTACAGAGAAGGTTTCTTGGAACACTCGCTTCTCCAAATGTGTCATGGTCAGATGAGTTCAAGAAATGCTATTCACTCTAGCTCCTTATTGGCAATTTATAGTGTCATTTTGCTTTACAATATAATAATTTAGGCCAGTGGTACCCAAACTTTTTTGAAGGCAAATTTTTATCAGTAAAAAAATTTCAGTCCATCTGCCCAGTACATGTCTATTTGCTTAAACAATCTACACATATTCTAAAATATTCTGTATTTTACTTAGTAATACATTGCTTTTGTTCTCACTAAAATGGCTAATATTAATAATATTATTAATGGTATTCAATATATTATAAAACATGAAGTATGAGGTCTGTCCAGAAGGTATCCAGCCATATAATATGAAAACTAGAGACATTTATTGAAGAAGATACAAGAAACATAGTGCACAGGACAACGACACCTCAGTCCCCTTCAAAGTAGATACCTTTGGGACCTCACACAGTTCTCTGATCTTTGTTG
Organism: Mormoops blainvillei; assembly: GCA_004026545.1. Taxonomy (NCBI): domain Eukaryota; kingdom Metazoa; phylum Chordata; class Mammalia; order Chiroptera; family Mormoopidae; genus Mormoops; species Mormoops blainvillei. Next base: position 20,149 of record PVJD01010005.1, read on the forward strand.
ATTGCAGCACATACACATTCACCATTCTCAGGTGTTCTGCTTGTTGCAGGCCTTTCAGAACATTCAACAGATTCTCAACCATCTTTGAAGTGTTTGTGCCACACTTTTTACTTGCACCGCACTCGTTGCCTCATCCCCCAAAAGCCTCCTGAATCATCCAAATAGTTTCCACAGAGGAACGTTCAAGCTCAATACACAATTTGATGCAGACTTGTTGTTCTACTTGTTCAGCCATTTTGAATGTGACAGCCACACAGTACACATGCTCACTCAGTGGCATCTACCATCCCCACTGACGAGTGCAGTGAAGCTGTTATGGTTCACACATACGCATTCCAGTCCACCCTCCTTGGCTGCCAGGTTACACGGATGCCGCACAAACAGTTCTCATTATTTTAACAATGACTGGACTTTTTTCTGGACAGATCTTGCATTATTAATGTTGTTTATAATAATATTTTTACTAAGAGCACTGTGATTGAACTTGTTTTATTATCTTCCAATATCTTGATTTACTGATCTTTTCAAAGTTCTAGTCCTAGAGTTCAGTTTATTTTGTTACTACTTTAATGGCAACCATACTTAAAAGTTCCCTCTAAAACAGGGGTCCTCAACCCCTGGGGCTACAGACCGGCACCATCCATGGCCTGTTAAAAACTGGCCACACAGCAGAAGGTAAGCGACCAGGAAGCGAACTTTCCTCCAATTACCACCTTATCCCCCAACTCCACCACCCGTGGAAAAATCGTCTTCCACGAAGCTGGTCCCTGGTGCCAAAAAGGTTGGGTGGGGGCTGCTACTCTAAAAGATACATGTGTATATACACAAATGGATGAAGTTGTCACTGTCTGTGCTTCCTCTGTAACGGAATTAGTTTGTCAGCCTTATCCACTAATTCTACGGGGGTGCCGCTGCTGTTGTAACACTGTTAGTGCAAAGCCATGTTCCGTGAGGTCAACCAGTTGTTTTTCTAAACTAACGAATGGGTTCAGAAGCCTCTGAAATATTTTCTGCTAAACTTAAAGGGTTAGAAATTTTGATTTCCAAGTTTTATACACGTGCAGTTGTCAGAGTTTTTGTAGGTGCACACTCATGTTTTTAGATAAACCACATAACTAGGAAATATTTAAAGACCTGTTTTCACAATGCCCTCTCCGTAGTGTGTTTCTGTAGGAAAGGAGTTAGTCTCTCTCAATCATCGTCAAATAACATCTTTATTGTGTGTGTGTGTGTGTGTGTGTGTGTGTGTGTGTGTGTTTTAATGTTTAAATACTACTGAAAGCTTGACAGCTTCTGGCCCTCACAGAAAAGCTCAGCAAATTTAGTTTATTTAAATCTAGATAAAATAATCTGTAGATCCACTTAATTAGGTACACGTAAACTGCACAATGTGTTACGAGTGGATAAAAGAAAGAAGGCATCACTGACAACAGCTCTATGCTCTTGGAGAAGGGAGAGCAGCGTAAGAACAGACATAACAAAGAATTGGCTACCGCCTCTTCTTTCTCTGGCCATATCCTCCCTCCAAGACTAAGTTGTTAACAAGCAATCAGCCAATTAGAAGCTCCTCCAGAGGTAAGAAAGAGAGCAATCATGATTAAAATATAACTAGTGGTATTAGCATAAAGACAAACATATACAGCAATGGAATAGAATTGAGTGTCCAAAAATAAACCTTCACATTTACAGTCAATTGATTGTCAACAAGGATGCCAAGACAATTCAATGGGGAAAGAATAGTCCTTCCAACAAATGGTACTGGGACAACTGGGTAACCACATGCAAAAGAGTGAAGTTGGACCTCTAATTCACACAATATACAACCATTAACTGAACATAGATCAAAGATCTAAAGATAAGAGCTGAAACTCTAGAACTCCTAGAATAAGATGAAGTAAATCTTCACGACCTTGGGTAGGCAATGATTTCTTAGACATGACACAAAAGGAAATGCGATTAAGAACAAAAATAGAAAAATTGGACTTCATCACAAAATTTTTAAATGTTTATGTTTCAAAGGATACCATCAACAAAGTGAAAAGACAACTCACAGAATGGGAGAAAATATTTGCAAATCACATCTCTGATAAGAGATTTGTATCTAGATTACATAACGAACCCTTACAACTCAACAACAAGAGAACAAACGACTCAAAAAATAGGCAAAGGATCTGAACAGACATTCTCCAAAGAAGATATACAAATAGCCAATAAGCACTAGAAAAGATGCTCATCGCCTTTTGAGCCACCGGAGAAATGCATATGAAAACCACACGTGGTATCCCTCCATACTACTAGTAGGATAGCTATAATACAAAAGACAGATAAAAACGTTGGCAAGGATGTGGAGAAACTGAAACCTTTATACACCGTTGGTGGAAATGTAAAATAGTGTAGCCATTTAAGAAAACATTTTGGCAGTTCTCCAAAAGATTAAACTATAAGAAGATAGAGCTATCATATGACCTAGCAATTCCACTCTTAGGTATATACCCAAGGGAAATGAAAAAACACGTGCCCAGATGTGTACATGAACATTTGTAGCACACTATTCATAATAGTCAAAAAGTCGAAACACCCCAAGATCTATAAACTGATAAATGGATAAATAAAACGTGATATATTCACACAATGGAATATTATGAAGTAATGACCCTTACTATATAACATGGATGAACCTTGAGAACATTAGGCTGAGTGAAAGAAGCCAGTCACAAAATATTACATATTATGTGATCCCATTTATATGAAATGTCTTTAAAAGGCAAATCCATAGAGAAATAAAATAGATTAGTAGTTGCCTAGGGTTGGGGGGTTGGGGAGAAATGAGGAGTGGATAATAAGTATGGGGGTTTTTTTTGAGGTGATAAAAATGTTCTAAAACTCATTGTGGTGGTGGTGGTTGCACAATTCTGAATATATAAAAACCATTGAATTTTACACTTTAAATGGGCAAGTTGTGTCATTCATGAATTATATCTCAATAAAATTGTTATTTAAAAAAAAAACAAACCACCTCTCCATTGTTCTGATAGGCAAAATAAGAGACTAAACCCTACTGTGCATTATAATGGAACCCAGGGACTTCAAGGGAAGAGGGAAGCAGCCATTAGTGAAGTTTCTTCTTTAATTAATGACTACGTTGGGAGATACTGCTGCATCCAAGCTAACAAGTTCCAAAGTTACTGACACAGTCCTGTCTGCTGCAGCTACCGCTGAAGGGAATAGCAAAAAAGATAACCTGACACAGCTGCCCCAGCCCCAGCCCCAGGCCCTGGGGAGCCAGAGCCCCTCCCCAGCTCCTCTGAGCTCTGCCAGGTCTGCAGGATGTGGCTGTCTAAGCAGGGCTGGGAGTCCCGCCGAGCTCCGCAGTCTGATTGAGGAATTGTCTGGAGGGAGAAAGGGGGTGGTTTTCAGTAAAGCGAAGTGGTTTTCCTAAGAGTCTTGTAGTAGAAGATGCTTGAGAAAGTGGGCTGCCAGGACCAGACCTCAGGAGAACCCTCCACCACCACCCAGTGAAGGCCTAACCCTGTGCTACCTTCCCTAGTGACTCTGGGAGAACCAAATTCTCCAAGAGCTTTAACATCCCCTCTACTAAATTGTAATTCCATTTCCAACTGTCCCAACATAGCAAAAAAGCAAGTTGTTTCTATCTGCGTAGTCTGGCGTGGTTGTGGTGAAGGGGAAGGAGGCCTCCCCCCGCCCTTCCCCAGTGAGACCTGTGAAGAGAGGGCTAGACTCTTCTCCTGTCAGGAGGACTAAATCAGACCTGGAGTTAGAGTTACCAGGCCACCGTGGAGCAAGCCGTGGTCCTCAGTAGGGCTGGGAGCTGTGGGAGAAAGCTCATGGCTATAAGAAGTACTCACAAGTGGACAACTCAAGATACATAAAACCAAAGTTTCCATTTATCCCTGGATGTTAGAAGAAGCTGAACTCTGGAGAACTAGTGAGTATTTGGGTCAGAAAATGCAAAAGATGGCTACCAAATAGCGTGGAGGCCAGGTTGGCTGGAGTATGGGCCTAGTCTAGGAGGATAGTAGCAAATAGAAGATGCATGGAGCCATCTTGCTCAAAGCCCCAGAGGCCTGCCTGAGAAATTGAAACTCACTGGTCATGGCCCCGATACACAAAAGACGGTTGTTACCCAAGCACAAAGCCACATGTATGTCCTTTACCTTGGCTCTCAGAAAGGAATACATTTTCTATCATCTGTAGGACTCTTAAGACAAAGGTTTATCTTTGGCTTCAACTATATTATTCCAAATGTGTGAATAATTTTGTATATGTCAGGTTCTTGGTTGCACACATCAGAAGCCCCCCTGCATTTTACCTAAAGAGAGAGGTAATGTACTAGAAGGATATTGGTGGGTCGCAGAAGAGGTAGGGGCAGGGGGAGGGGTGGGTGACTTGCCCCGGAACCAGGCAGGTACCAGTGGAGGTGAGTCAGCAGGAAACGCAGCCAAAGACTTGACACATGAACATTACTCAGGGCCAAAACATTGTGAGCCAAGAGGCAGGATGGGGAACGCCTGGCCTCTTTTAGCTTCTGAAGGCAGGGGCCATGCCATCAAGACTTTCCAAAAGAGTAGAATTCCCACCAACTGCATAGGAAAAAAGAAAAAATAAATAAAATGTGCACAATTTGGAAATATCTGAAAAGGAAAAGAATATCGCTATCCTCTTCCGGTTTTAATTCAGAGACAGGATAGGCGTTTTTCAATCCTCACCTGAGGATATGTTTATTGATTTTAGAGAGAGAGAGAGAGAAAGGGGGAGGGAGAGAGAGAGAGAGAAACATTGATGAGTTGCCTCCCCTATGCACCCCAACTGAGGCTTGAACCTGCAACCCAGGTCTGTCCTCTGACTGGGAATCAAACCCGCAACCTTTTAGTGTATGGGGCAATGCTCTAACCAACTGAGCCACCCAGCCAGGGCCAGAGACATGGTAGGTTTTTAAAGGACATATTTAAGATCTAGACTATTCGTTTTTGTCTTATACAGTACTTTGGGGAGGAAGTATAGGAGAGTGGGTTAACTATGTGACTTGAACTGGGTTTGAAGGCCAGTTCTCCCATTTCCTAGCTGAGTGGCCATGAATATGCAAATGAACCTTTCTGAGCCTATGCTTATCTGTAAAATGGGGTCATTGTAGTACCTGACTCACAGCTTTGGACTTTGAGATTCAAGTGAGATAATGCTTATAAGGATCCCAGTGCTCGGAACTATTAGCTGTTATCATTGAGTGACCTGCCCTAAGGCATGAGTAACGAACATGGTCTCTTTGGGCCTGTACCTTGGGATATGACCTGCTTTAAGCCCCACAGCTAGAGCCACACAAGGGGAGAAAAACGTCCAGATGTCCACTTATAAACACTTGTGTTTTCCCCACATTACTTTCATTGTTTAAGGCCATGGGCTTTGGTGCAAGAGGTCTGGACCAAATCCAGACCTGCCAGGCAATTGCTGGTCACCTAAAGTGAGTTACTTAACTTTCTCCAACCCTTTGATTTTTTTTAATTACAAAATGAGAATAATGACATCTACCTCATAGCAGTGCTATTAAGAAGTAATTAAGATACCTTATGTAAGATGCTTAGCACAGTGCCTTGTAGGTGAGAAGTGCCCTCATTATTATTTATTGGTCCTCGTGGGATAAGAGAGAAGTCGCACCTCCTAAGAAGATTCACCTCTTATAACACTCACCACATGGAAGTTTCTCTCTTGAATGTTTAATCATCTGGCAGGGGTTTATCAGACTTCTACAAGCAAAAAATAATAATAATAATAATGCCATTCTTCCTACCCCCAGCTTTACTGAGATATAACTGACACACAGCTCTGTATAAATTTAATGTATACTGCATAATGACATACATACAATATATTGTGAAAGGATGACCACAATAAGCTTAGTTAACATCCATCTCTTAAATAGTTACCAAACTTTTTTTCTTGTGATGAAAATTTATGTTTTTAAAAGTCATGTTGACAGTAGGAAAGTCACTCTTGTGGAAAATGCTAGTGTCCACATAAGCAAAATTCTCATAGGTATGGTAACTATATTTTAGAACTAAAAACAGGGGCTATTTTAATATAGTGGTAGCTTCTTAAATCCAGAACATGGGTTTCTCCAGAACAGAACTAGGCACATAAGAGGGGTTTGATAATTGAATTGAGGTGAATTTCTTAGGAAGATCAGTCTCCATATTTATTTTACCCCCTTCCTTTTACTTGCCTGTCTCACTTACATAAATCGTCTAGGTCCATAGTGCATGAAATTTTGTAACATTGATTTATTAAATAAATTATTATCGAATACCCGATTGTGATATAAAGAATCACTATGAGTGATAATGATCAAAATACTAGAAAAGTGAGTAATGAAATAAAAGCTCAGAGTGAGAGGAGGAAATGTGTGAGTCATATGGAGAGGAAAAAGTTAAAAAAAGAGAAGAGGAAATAGGAAGTGAGAAATTCTCATCACCGTTAGCATCATCATCAACATCATCGTCCTTCTTACATGCTGCCAAGCACTACGCTGAGCAGTTTACAGGCAACATGGCAACATCCCTGTGAGTTAATTATTGTTATCTCTATTTTATAGGTCAGAAGAGTAAGATTTAAAGAGGGACAGGTTCACAGTAGAAAGCTAGAACCAAGACTTGAACCAAAACACTCTAACCTTAAAAATATGTTTAAATATTGTACCAAAATGCCATAAGTTAAGATAATATATTCTTGCTTAAATAGCATAATAATTGAAAGTAATATTCTTAACTTAGGACCATGAAGCTAATATATTTTTGACACAATCAGCAATGTGTCAAAAAAACAGATATAGCAACTATAAATTTCTGTATCTTTTAAAACATAAAATTATGCAGCATAACATAAACATACACCCAGGGGGCTTCAAAGCATTTAAAAATGTACAGACAACATTATGATAAATATGGAGAAGGGAAAAGTCAGTTTGCAGTTGTGAGGGTGTGAAACACAGTTTATTCTTGCATTTATTTATTAATTATTGTATTATTTTCCATGTGAACAACTGTAAACCAGCTTTTGCCTCATCCTGTTTAGCTCCGTTTAGAATTTGCTGTATTATTAGTATGACCTAACATTAATTATGTAAGCTATACTAAACATTTAATTAAAGGTAATTTTGTATGTCCCCTTAGACTTTAGAAAAACTTTTAGGATGATTGAACAGGCCAGTTGTGTTTAAAATCTGCCCAAAGAAATTTTACAGCTTGCCTTCTTTTTTTCTCATTATATTCAAGACTATGTCATTAGTTAAGAATCAGATTTGACACTCCGTTGGCAGCCATCAGAGTCCTTCATACTCTGCTGGGAAGCTGTGCAAGCAAAAAGAATCATCAGGAAATTTTTCAGAGAACTGCTTAGGCAGGGAGGCAGGCAGGCAGAAGACTGTATCCTAACTATGGCGTGTCCATGTCTGTAAGTATGTGTGCATGTGTGTGCACGCATACATGTACATGGCCTGTGCATGCACATATGGTTAAATGTGTGTGTTCGTGCCCATGTGTATATATATGGACATGTGTGCATGCATGTGCATAAGTGCATGTGTTAGGAGACAAAGAACAACATGAGATGTTGCTTCCTGAAAGGCAACGGGGAGTTTGGTGCAATACAAATTCTTAACCTTTGTTTAAGGCAAACCTTACCAATTAGCCCCTAGAGAGGGGAAGAATTGCAGAGACCTTTTGAAGAAACGAAAGAGAAACTAAAGATTGGATACCATTAACTCTGAAAAAAGAGAATTAAATAAATGCTATATTGAGCCTTAAACCCTTCAGCGTGCTAAAAAGGAGCAGTCCTGACTCTATAACATTACATTGAAAACACGGCTAACTGTTCCTTTTAATCGTCAAGACGTGTGTTTTTTAAAACCCCTTTTATAGGCTTGGTTTCCCTGAACCAAAGGCGAGGAATTGTGCGCAGGAGATGCATTCGGGAAGGGCTCCCAGGGGAAATCAGTGGAGGAGTGGGGAGAGCGGGGAAAGGAAGAGACCAACCGGGCTGCCATTCAGCCCTAGGTGGCAGGGGACTCTGGAATGTAAGTCACACCTGAGTTTGTTTCAAATGAAGGCAGGAGAATCACACACGGCACCGGTGACATTCTCCCAGGGCCATCCCAGGAGGAGGAAAACTGCTAAGCACTTCCAGACCTTGGCCCTTGAGGGAAGAATGATACCGTAGCAGCCCCAGGGCAAGTCCCCAGAGAAAAGTCACAGGTGCAGGCCATTGTAAACAAAAGCACACTTGAAACTGTGGGGAAATGATACTGAAATGATCAAAAGATCTGGGAGGATGTGGGCAGAGTACCAGTCCAGATACCCTCTCTAATGATAGTCTACACAGACCCCTGTCCTGGGGCATAGGCAGAAGGCGCCACAGTGAAGCAGTACAGACCAGGAGGCGATGTTGTGCGAGGCATTTGAAAGTCCTGAAGCACCATAAAGAATTAAGACAAACTTCACCTTCAGACTTCTAGTTGATTGTTATTTTTTGTTAACCCCCTTCTGTTGGGATGCATCAATACACAGTGGGCAAGGGGCTGAACACTGGAGCTGGCCAATTCTGGTTTTGAATGTAAGATCTGCTACTTATTAGGCAAGGGGGCTTTTGGCAAGTTTCCTAAGCCTTCTGTGCCTCAGTTTCCTCATCTGTAAAACAGGGATAATGATAGTACTTAGCTCATAGGGTTGTTATAAAGAATCAATGAGTTCATTCATTATACAGCACTTACAGAGGTGTTTGGTGTGTCCCCTCCGTGGTTACTAGTAGAAATCTCAAAGGGGGTTCTCTGATCCCCACCCTTACCCCAGAGGCAGTAGAATGAGAATGAGGGGGAGAAAGAGAAGAAAACTGTGTTCCCATGAGTCACAGGTCTGGGAAAAGGGAAACAGAATGACAGCAGGAGCAGGGATGTGACTGTAGATCAGGAAACAGATCCCCAGAATATGAACCAGGAACCCAGCCTGAGAATCCAGGGAGTTTTCAGAACACGAGTAACTTCGTTGCAAGTAGCCAGTGAGCCCACACACAGATGGACCCTCACAGCAAAGGCTGTGAAATGAAACAGAAGTCAACCCCTGTTTGGCTACAAGCAGCCTGCCTGGAGCTCAGCTACCAAACGACTAGATGAACAGGTAGAGTCTTTGGAAATCGAGTCATGAATGCCAGGTACCGGAAATGCACAGAGCGGCTGTATGTGAAATCAAGGTGAGTGGGACTACCCATGTTGCTGTGTTGCTGGACCTCTCCAACCCCGAAGTCCTGGGCCCTCAGACTAGGGCACCTCACCCTCCCCTCCCAGGAGGAAGCACAGCAGTGCAGCTAAGCGCCTGGAGTCAGGCTGCCTGGGTTTGTATCCTAACCATGAGCAAACTGGGTGACCTCAGCCAAGTGCATGACCTCTCTGAGCCTCAGTGTTCTCATCTAGAAAATGGAATTTATTATAAAACTTACCTCATGGTGGTGACTTTTTGTTGTGATTTTTGTTTTTTCCATGGTTCATTGGGATATATAGCACGGTGCCTGGTATATAGCACCTAATCAAAGCATGTTATCCTTTGTGATTTGGCCTAAATTCCTGCAACAAGCCTCACTCTTAGTGAGTTTATTTAAATATTATTAGCTTTTTGGTTAGTTATGGTTTATAAAAGCAAAACATAAAAATATTATTATCCTTTCAGGCTGAGAGGAACATTTTCAGACTTAAAAAAAAATCAGTAAAATCTGTTTTCAAAGAAACTTCTGTTAGAAGCTCAATATGTAAACCAATGAAAGCTGCTTTGGCTGAGGCTCCGGGGGGCAGGAGCCCGGACAGCTGGCCTCGCCCTTCGTCCTCAGCCAGCACCTGGGACACCTCGGGGAGCCCTGGGCTCCTGGAATAAGAACAACCCCCATTTTCCAACCCTCCCCCACCCCAGTCTCTCCTCTTATTTAACAGTCTGAAGTTTGCCAGGGGTGAAAGTGACTCATTTAAGATCTCCCAGCTTGACAATAACAGAGCAGGTCCTAAGATCCAGGGCCGCTCCCTCTACCTGTCCCACACTTCCATCATTTGAGGACCACCTGAATAATTTTTGCTTTGACTGACTAGAGTATCATTCGATTTATTTGTTTAGCAACTACCTGGTGAATATAGTTTCTCGCAGTGATTCCTCTCTCTCTTTTTTAACTCAGCCTTGTTATAAGCAATAATGCCCACGAATGGCACATTTGAGATTATATATTTTCTTATCATACATTTAAACTAACAAGTATGAAAATAAAGAAATATATTTGTTCGCAGACCATTTAGGTCCATTTATGCGTATGCATGTGTGCATATGAGTGCTTTCCATACTTCATTTTTGAAAACACTGCTCTGTGTGTAAAATAGAAAATAGTCTTCAGAAAGCCAGTTCAGGACAGGAACTGTGTCTATGCCAGATACCAGGAGGTCCAGGGGTGTTCTGGGCCCTGTTCCCTGCGGACTTCAGTGCAACAGGATGCCACACATTTAGAATGAGATGGAAAGCATGATTATAGTGAAGATGGCTTGAGTATTAGTTTTCTCTTTGTGTGTTTTTTTTAACTTGAAACAAGAGGTGGAAGATGCTGAACCACATGCTCTTTTGAAACTGTCTCCAGTCCTATAATTCAATGTATTTTATACACTATGAGATGTTTGGGTGTATTACTTTTAATAACTTTTCTGTAAATCTTTAACGTGTACACTTTCCACTTAAGGAAGTTGCGGCCAGTCCAGCCTTTGTAGTCACAATACGACGCTGCAGGGCTCACACGGCAGGGAAACCTTGTTGCACCTTGGAATGTTAATTGCACTTGCTCCTCAGCCTGGAGCCTCACAATGCAGCAGGATCGTTGTGCAACAGGACCCGCCCCATCTTGTCTGGCTGGCTCTGGCTTTAGGAATTAAGAAAGAGAAAAAAGGTAAAGGGTGATGAATGAAGACAGGAGGAGACTTGACCTTGGGTGTTGAATACACAATACAATACACAGATGATGTATTAAAGAATTGTACACTTGAAACCTATATAATGTTATTAACCAAGATTACCCCAATAAAGTCAATAAAAAATATTTTTTAAGAAGAGAGAGAAAAAAATTATTTAAGTTTTGTCTAGAGTTAAGGTTAGTTTTTTCAAGTGTCCCTCCACCCCCACCGCACTTCAGATGAAGCAGCCGATATTGACTGTGCCAGATATAGAAATGGAATGCTTTTTTATCCCCCTCAAAGGCAAATTCTCTCAGGTGACTTTTTCCATTTGATTCATCTCCTATCATTGGCTGGTCACCTTAGAGCTGACACAAAGGTAACATAAGCCAGAGCAGGTAGGATATACTTCTTTCTTTGCATTTCCCATTCAGAATGTCTAATATTTTTTCCAGTTGCTTAACTGGCAGAGTCCCAATGTTTGCAAAAGCCTTTCAGAGAGTCGGGGAACACAGATTAGCTAGTCAAGCTGGCCCTCACAGATGGACTAAAAAGATAATAAAAAATAAAGTATCATCAATACTCTAGTTGAAATTACACACTTTTATTTTAGACAGACCTGAATTTGAATCCTAACTGTACTTATCATGAGACTTGGGGCAAGTTCATTAACTCTCTGTACTTCAACGTCTTCACTTTTAATGCCAGGATACAAACAGTGCTTACTTCATAGGTTGGCTTTTGAGGATTAAATGAGATCATGCATATCAAGTATTTAGCACAGCACGGGACACATCGGAAGCCCTCCAAAAATGCTAGCTATTATGTTCATTAGGACCCTCATGATTGCTACCATTCTGTCACACAAATTACCTGAAGTATATGTAGTCATTGCGGCAGGTTCCACAGATTGGCCCACACAACATCCTCTCCGACCCTCTCTAAAGTACACAATTCCTGGACTCTCCTGTAGCTAGGGCTCTGCATATGACCCAGGTTCTGCCAAGCAGGTGCAAATGCGTCCCAGAAAGGTGAAAGTGATTCAAATAAAGTGGCAGCTGCATGTGGGTGGATCCGTCTTTTGCAAGCATGATGGTGGGGAAGCTTTGATGGAAGCTCCGGGGTCCAGCTTCTAGCATCACAGGTATTGACTGGGGAGCAGCGACAATGGGGTTTCTGTGAGAACAGTCCTGTTTATGGTCGGGCATTTCTCTTGGGATTGTTCCGGCTGTGGCGTCCCAGCCTCTTTTCCTGGCACTGCTGGAAACGCTCTAAGCTACCGAATGCCCTGCTCTAACCCCGCTCTGTTAGAAGTAGCTACAGGGGACTCTGTTACCTGCAACTAAGAATGCAGTAATTATCAAAACGATCAATACAGTAGTTACCAGAGCAATCCTAATTATGAAATCAAAAGGTTTCTTTATTAAGTATATTTAGGCTACTAAGGGATAAAGAACAACCTATATAAAAACCTAAGCCCTTGCCTTCAAAATGCACTTATCCTAAAAGGTACCACATGAAAGGAAACTTTTTTTAAGGCTTAATTTTCTTTGTAATAGAAAGACTTTTGTGAGAAACTAGGAGAATGAACTGATTAAACAACCTGAAGCTTTGCAGGAGAGAATTCTCACTTGTGTCTTTATGGAGGGTGACAGGTGAGCCTACCTGGCAGAGTGTTCTCTATAAATTGTAATAGGAGGGTTGAAAGGTGTGCCGGAACGGCAGTTAACGTCTCTAAGTACTTGGCTCAGTGTGTTGTATACGGTCATTAACGTACTCACTTCTAGGATGGCACCCAAGAGTGTGCTCAATTACAAGGATGAGAGTGCCTTGAAAGAAGTAATTAACAAGAGCATTGAGATCTATCTCCAGACAGATTTTGAATTAATGAAAAATGATGGTGTGATGGGTAGAGAGCTGAGCGAAGTGTGGTTTTGGTGTTACCAGGGCTCACACCTGTCTTTGTTTATGTTGGGTTTTGTTTTTTTTAAATTATAATCTCAGATTCTTTCTTCCTACAAATACTGCTCTTATGGCACGTCCTCCGAGTGACCGTGGCCCCGTTGATAACATTCTTGTCATTTTAATTTAATACCTGATTTCCCTTTTTCTCCCTTAATATCCCCCTGGCAAAATGAAATGACCTCCTCAGAGAAGATCAGGGAGCTTCCCACAATGCTAAACTAATGGGCAGCACTGGAAGCACTTAAGTTACTTGATTTCCGTCTTCCTCAAGAAAAGAGCACTGTCTTACATCTTACAGTTCTGGAGGTCAGAAGTGTGAAATCAGTTTCACTGGGATTTAGGAAAGTGTCCGAAGGACTGCTCCCTTCTGGGGGCTTCAGGGCAGAACCCATTTTCTTGCCTTTTCCAGTTTTCCAGGCCGCCCGCACTGCTCGCCTCTTAGCCCCTTCCTCACACCAGCTTTTAGTTTCCGTGCTCATAACTCCTACCAGTGACTCTGACCCTCCTGCTGCCTTCTCACGAGGACGCTTGGGATTACATAGGGTCCACCAGGATAATCCAGAATAGTCTCTCTACCTCTACACCTTTAACTTAATCACACCCTCAAAATCCTTTTTGCCTTATAAGTAACATTCACAGGTACTGGGCATTAGAATATGGACAGGTGGAGGGGAAAGACTCAGTCTACTGCAGGTGGCAAAAAACAGAGTACTAGTCATGTTTCCTTAATCCTTGGGGCTTACTATATGGTCACGAGGAGAAGTAAGTAAGAAAATAACGACTCAAGAAAACCAGCTGGCATTTGGGATGTAACACCAGTACCTGCCTATCTTTCTGGCCTCTAAGCGGCACGTGCTTTTTGCTTGAGACTCTAGACTCCAGCCTGAATCATGACCGTCTCTACTTCCTCTTCCTTCTGACTATTTACCTCAGTGTCTCTAGCAGTCCAGCCCAGTTGGCCAGACATCATCCTGCACAAGGCACACCTTTTCTGCCAAGCTCTTGTATCAGGACATCTCACCAGCTGCTGTCTAGTCCACAGAGGACGGCTTTCGAATCAGGTGCCAGTCCTTGGCCCAGACAGTTGTGGCCAGGGAAGCAGGGCCCCAAGCCCCAAGACAGGGCCTCTGCTGTGCAGGGATCACAGACGTTTTTCTCTGAAAGGGGATGAGAGGTGGCAAGAGATTTCAGAAATCGTTAGATTTCTCTCAAAAAACAAAGTCAGTGACTTCAGGGTTTGGGCAATACTTCTTTGTTTCCTGATTTTAAAAACTGGTATGTTTATAGGTGCTTGTTCACATGAGTTTTTGGTTACTATTTACAAAGTATTCATAAGAAAAAGGTTATAAAGTGTCTAAAAATAAAGAATGCTTTGGAAAGTTACAAGCTTATCATGGTGGCTTGTAGTCTAATCATGGATATTAAGTATAGGCAAGGATAAAGGATATGCAAATCACTAAAGGGAAGTCTTCAAGGTCAAAGGTCTTTAAGGCATTTCAAATTACATGAAGCAAAAGCCTGGAATTCTCAGACCCTGAGCCATTTTTGAAAAATAGCCCGTATAGCTTCCAGAACACTGAGTTTAATTCAGAAACCATTTGATAAATGCTTACCCCTTCCATAGGGAGAGGAGGGCTAGGGAAAAAGTCATCTGCAGTGCAGCACAGACACAAACTGACTTCTCTCCAGTGGCAGACAAAGGGCCTGCCACACTCCATATTCCTGGATTATGTCAGATAATCATAGGTTCAGCCACTGGATTAGTCATATCATGAATTTCATAATTACCGGGTAATTGACACAGACCTCTAAAGAGTCCTTTCTCCCTGGAAGGCAGTTTATTGCTGGAATTAAATGAACTGTCACTCTCTGGGGAAAAGGGAACTAACTTTTCATTTGGCTCACCTCGGCTTCCCAGGAGTTAGCGCTCGTCCTCGCCAGGCTGTCCAGCTGGGAACAAGCAGGCTGTCCTTAAGGGTGCCAAAGTTCCCTCTCCAAGTGGGAGCCCAGCAAGAGTGAAGGAGAGAGTATTTAATGCCCAGACGAAGAGGAATAATGAGCTGACTATGCCTTGTGTTTCCACTGCACAAACACCAGCATTTCATTAGGCCTGCATGCAGCTCAGGCACATCTACTCTAGCTTGGACTCTGGAGCCAGAAGGGCCCAAGTCCTAGTGTGGCCACCTGTTAGCAGTGTGACGTTTGGCAGATGGGACAAACAGGGGTGCATGTTCCATGGGAATCTTGCGATGACTGAAAGCAGATGAAATGCATATTGCAGTCTGTGTGGGCAGAGGCCCTCAATATGCCTGTCCTACTTTTGTTATTCATTGTCCACTCTCACCATGCCAAATCTCCAAGCCTGGGCCAGAGTTGTCACAACCCGAACCACTGAGCCATCTCTCTCCCTTCTTTGAAAGTCAGCTCTAGAATCTGTTGGTGCTTATATGGGCTCTCTAACCTCCCAGTGACACTTTCCAACACCTGATCACAAGCCTGGGCTCTGCCTGCAAATGTCCCGTTTGGCTTCTGATGACTTCTCCTCCCCTAGGTTCTAAGCAACTTTCTATTGTTTAAGAGCCTCCTCACTTCCCTTCTGTTTTGTCTTCAAAGACCAAAGTCTAAATGAAGAGGAAATTTCCATCAAGTTTAGAAAATATGGAAAGTAATGAGGCTGAAGGAAGAAGGAAAGGAAGGAGTCATGCCTTTTCCTTTATTTTTCCCCCCACAAACATCCAGCCCCTTGTAAATTACTCCCTATCATTATGCAGTTTCTCAACCTTCTTTTAACTCCCTTTGAACAACATAAATATCTCCTCTCACACTCCACCCCAATTTTATTTAAAATTTCAAAATAAATGGAACAACATGATTAAAAACGCATTGAAACTATGCTCATCTTAGAATAGTTTTACTCAAACTACACAGTCACTTTCAGACAGGTGACATCTGTACCCTGGCCCTCTCCACCCCCAGGCGATTGACAGTCTCTGCCCGTGCTTGAACGTCCTCTTCAACAGTGCTCTCCGTTTGTGAGATTTTGGGCCAGAGCAGGCTCTTTGAGTGTAAACTCCTAAATCTGGACCATCTCCATCTAATGCTGTTAGTGCTTCAACCAGAATTGTACCCTTGTACAAACAAACACTTCAGTCTGCTTATTGATAAAGATTTACTGGCAAACACTAGGTATGGTTAAGAGAACAGGTTTTGTGATCACACTGCACACAGGGCAACTACATGTCCTGGCTTCAATGGCAGTCAGGGTGGGGCCATGTGACAGGGCGCTGGTCAGTTGAATGAGGGCAGATGTGATGTATACCACTTAGAAACCTGGCCCCAAAATGACTCACACAATCTTCCATACTCTCTTTTTTCACTAGTTGGGTGGTAGTGTAGAAAGACCTAAGGAGGAATTTTGAGGAGGACCTGGGGTTTATGGGGCTACAAGATAGAAGGATCCTGGATCCCTGGGTCATCATGTGGAGGAGATTATCCAGATTTCCCCAACCCACTGTGAGGTGAGGGAGAAATGGATCTTTGTTGTGTTAAGCTGTGCCATAGCAGGTAGTGTTAATCAGCCTTATAAATATATTTTTAAAGTTCTTAGAACCTAATGAGGGCTTAATAATGGTTAGTTTTTATTAATATTATTTGCTCAATCAGCTAATATTTATTGAAGATTACACTCCCGAGGCCGCCTTGGTTCCTTCTACCAGAGGACATTTATCTGTCTTCTTCTCTCCGCCTACCCTGCTCCTTCCTCCCTTCTTCACACAGCCAACCACTACTCACCCTTAAGACCACAGCTCCATGGGATCTTACTCATGAAAACTTTCCAAACACCCTAGACTTGGTCAGTGCCTCCCATTACATGACCTCATTGATCCCTACATTTTTCCTACAGAATGCATATTCATATTTGTCACTGCATGAATATTTGTGTAATTTCTTTTTGGTGACTCTCTCTCGCCCCGACTACGGACCAAGTCCCAGGAGAGCGGGGCCTCCTATTTGATTCACTGTGGCGTTCCCTGTGCCTGGACCACCCAGTGCCGGACCCACAGGATGAGAACAGGGTAGGTCTCGCAGGCTGTCTGCTTCCTAGTGGGCTCAAATATCAGTATTGGATGTGTTTTTCATCTCTGCAAGTTTATAAATGTAATTTTTCATGGAAGCCCAGAAGCTGGGAAATGATTCACAATAACCACACTTACAGGATATCTTCTTTCCTGACCTTAAAGTCCCTGGGAAAGTAAACTAGTTAATATTCAGAAGCGCACTTGGAAGAAAGAAAGAGGATGGGGTGGGACAGGGACCCATTGGCTGCTGCAGGCACGCCCACATGGACCTGGGAATAGAAGGAGGGGCCAACCAGCGGACTCTTTTGATTAAAAAGGACACCGCCTCATCCCCGAAGTCTGTTCCCAACATCCTCATCAGGCTCTCTTTATTTCTTTTCTTTTTTTTTTTTTTTAAATAAAAGGTTTCGAGGTCTCAGAAAAACTTGAAAATGGCTATAATAAGACACCTACATTACTGCTATCCCGGGTCTCTGTGACACATATGACTAAGCTGAAAAAGACATTCCAGGTCAGAAGATACCAGGCCTGGCAATACCACCTTGGGTTAACCTGTCCTCGCAGTGGCTCCCGAGAGTGACAGGGACACTTTTCGGAAGTGCTTGCCTGCAGTTTCTGAACACACTGTAATGGAACCTCTTTCTCAGAATTATGCATGTCTAAAAATCATGTCTAAAAACAGCCTGTCCACCTGGGAGGGATTCCTGAGTTTTGAGAGGGACAACACCAGTTCTAGAAAAATCTGTGGGGAAAAAAAAAAGTTGAGAGAGACTCCATCAAATAAATGCCTTCAGGTACTTTAGGAACCACCCAAAGTGTTTCCTGCCCTCTTCTCAATGCCTTTTGAGGGCTGACATTAGGACGGAAGCGTATGGGTTATGGCAGCAGAGAGTTTTTGTGAGAATCATAACTACTTATTACACATAACACCTCAGATAAATTACTCAACATTTCTGAACCTCAGTTTCCTCATCAGCGAAGTGGCAGGTGATAATAATGCCTGCCTCTTAAAGTTGTGAGCACTGGAGGAATCATGATTTCAGAGTCCCCAGCGTGCTGTCGGTATCCAATTCCTTGGACTGCTCATTGCTACTGGAATTACTTCCACAAAAGAGGTAAGGTGGGTTGGCCATCAAACCGATTTGTTTGTCAGGTGATACCTGGTGCCCAAGCATAAGGAGTTGGCTGGCCATCTGTAGGACACTGAGCAGTTTGGAGACCTGGGACCACTTGCATCCTATGTACTTGAATGATTGTGTGGCCAACAGCTCAGAAGAAAACTGCACACAAGTCCATCGCATCCTGCTGAGAACACCTCAGCGCTGTGAGAAGGAAGGATCAGGCCTCTGCAGCAAGTACAAAAAAGCCCCAGGAGCTGTCCGGAGATACCGGCAGCCAGTTCCGTAAGCTGTCACGGGAGTTGCAAAGGACCTACCTGTCTTCAAGGAGTTCCTTGGTCCCTGACACAGCTACAGTGCAGAGCCAGTTCCCCAGATATTCCCCAGGTTGTTTCCTCATACTTCTGCAAAGGAGCCTTCTTCTGCCTGGGTATCCTCCCCAGGCATCATTTAGAGCAGGGCCGGGTCTGGAGCAGTGCAGACTGCAGCATGCACAGCCACACGCAGCAGCCCGGGGTAAGAATGGACTCTGGAGTCTGGGAAATCTGAGTCTAAATGTCACTTCTGCCGTGTATTCCCAGTAAAACCGTGAGCAGATTGACCTTTCTAAATCTCACTTTTCTCACCTGTAAAGTTGAAATAATTTCAGCAGCCATCTCTTAGTGGTGTTGTTAAGAGTCAAATAAAATAATATGTATGTAAAGATTTTAACACAGTGCCTGGCACATAGAAGATACTTCACAAAAGCTATAATAATATTTAATAATTATTAGTAATAATAATTATTATTACTCTCCATGACTAATTTTTTTACTCTGCCTTTAAGATCAGCCCCTATGTCTCCTCTCCTGGAAAACTTTTCTAATTCCTCCCCGAACTGGGTCAAATGCCTCCTCCTGTGTTCCCAGCTGCCCTTGTGCCGCTGCCTCTAATACCGTGGAGCTTCCTCCCAGAACTGTGGCCTCTTGATGTCAGAGACTGTGTCTTTCACATCGGGATCCCCAGCACCTAGAACAATGCCTGGAAAAAGGTAGGTACTCAATGAATGACTAAATGAATGAATGAATGAATGACTAAATGCTGCCTTTGATGGAACCAAGGGAGAAGTTTGCTCTTCTTAGATTCTGTTAGAAGCCAGTGATAGCAGAAAGAGGCAGAGAAATGGAAAAGGAGAGCATGAACGGGACGCTTGCCAAAGACAAGTCAGCCCCTTCCTGTGGTCACTGTTTTGGGTAGAAGAAAAACTAAGTGAAACCTTGTACCAAGCTGGGCCTAAGAAGATAAACAAGCCAAGCATTCCACCTAGACAATGGCCCGATTCTCCCTGACCCGGGAAGGTGGGAGCCATGGGGAGCCAGGCAAACATCCCTTTCCAATTTCCTTCCGTCTGTGCTCAGCTCCTGCAAAGCATCACAGCCCACACCACCCTCGTGGTCTTTCCTTCATAGAAGGCGTCTTCAAATCCGAGACAACCTCTTAGATCTTTGAAGGCTGGTTGGAGCTGCAGTGAGGCTGAATCACTCCTCACCACAATGGTCTTAGAATGACAGAGGGTTCCTGTGTCCAGGGTGTGTTCTAAAGTGGTTTTTTTATGGCACAGTTGGCTTCCACGTAGCCCCTGCCAACCGGGAGCTGAGATTAGCAGTTCGTGTAGATCACATTATTGAACTTCAAAACGCCCATGAAATTCTGTAAAAACAAAACACCAGCAGAAGTACAAAGCTGAAGGAGGTGTGGTTTAACAGGAGCACGTGTGACAAATAACTTAGCTGTCCAGACGTCTGTAGGCCTAGCATGAGTCAGCTGAAGGATGTGGGTGCCAACAAAACCTCAGGCAGGCCTGGGCCCAGTGGAGCTTCCAGAAAAAGAAAGGTGCTGGTTGACTACACTCCTCGCCAGTCAGACCACCCTGGAAGAGGTTTGGCTCTGTCTGCATGCCCCATTGTTGTGAGAGGAAAGGGTGTGTCCTGAGCGGAATTACCAAGATTGGGGCCAAGGTGGGGCAGTGGAGGGACTCAAAACTGGGTCAAGTTGGACAGGAGGGAGGGATATTCATCCTCCCGGGGAATAAGGGGTGTAGGTTGAGGGGTGAGGATGGGGGGTGCGCCTACTGCTTGTAACTTCTGCTTGGAAGGCCTTCCCCTCCTATCTGCCTAGTGAACTCCTATTCATCCCTTAGGCCTCAACCATGGCCACCTCCTCCGAGAAGCCTTCTCTCACCTGTGTAAGGAGAGCCAGCTACACCTCCATTGGGACCTCCTCCTCTTGCATCTGGGAGTCAGGTCCTTTTATTCCAGCACCTCTCACATGAAGTGGCATTGGCTGAGCAGGGTCTGCATCCTACTTATCTTTGTGACCCTAGTGCCTGGCACAGTGACTGTTCCTCAGCTAATATCTGATCAAATTAAAGAGTCGGCATGACAAATGTAGCCAATCATTTTGACCATGAGGAAGAGAGATTACATTTTTTCTATGTGGCTCAAAAAGACGGAACTGGAACAGAGGGTGGAAATTATGAGAAGGTGGATTTCGGCTCAGAATTAGGAAGTGCTTTATGATAATAATGATAATAGCTTTGTTGAGCATTTTGGTCATTCGTTGCTGCGTAACAAGTTACTCCAAAACTTAGCAGCCTGAAGCAACAATAAGCTTGTGTTATCTCACAGAATTTCTGTGGGCCTGGAATTCAGGAGCAACTTAGAAAGATGGGATTTCACATGAGGTTGGAGTCAAGATACCAACTGGGGCCGCAGTCACCTGAAGGCGTACGCGGGGCTGGAGGATTGCTTCATTCACATGGCTGCGGGCAGGAGGCCTCACCATAGACTATTTCAGTAACCTCACAACATGGTAGCTGGCTCCCACCAGAGCAAGGGATCCAAGAAGGACAAGGTGGAGGCTGCGGTGTCATCTCTGACATAGCCTCAGAAGTCACAGCCTGTTACTTCCATAACACTCAGTGTGGGAAGAGACGACATGCGGGCTTGAGTACTAGGTGGGGAGAATTACGGTGGTCACCTTGCAAGCTGGCCACTACATTGAGTACGAGCGATATACCAGGAATTGTGACAAATGTTTAACACTGGATCTCTCATGTAACTCTCACAACCACCTTTAAAGAATGGCATTTTTTCATCTCCACTTAATTTTATCTATTTTAAAAACATTTTTGTCTTTCAAGTTATTTTCTGTTTTTTTTCCTAAAGCAGCTTATGATATCTTGTAACATATTTAAGATGAGATAAGAGTATAGGTTTTTATATTTTTTTAGATTTTATTGATTTATTTTTAGAGACAGGGGAAAACAGAGAAAGAGAGAGACACATTGATGTGCGAGAGAAGCATCGGTCAGTTGCCTTTCTCATGCTTTCAACTGAGGACCTGGCCCGCAAGCCAGGCGTGTTTCCCAACCAGGAAGGAAATTGGCAACCTTTCAGTCCACAGGCTGGAGCTCAACCCACTGAGCCACACCAGTAAGGGCCAAATTATTTTAATCTTCATCACAGAAACAATACATGCATTCGTATACAGATTATAAATTGTGAAAGGAATTTCCTATGCATTTTAAATTTTACTTAATGGCAGTCTGGATATCCATGTAAACTCTATAGTTAGATCTGGTGTATTTTCAAATTTCCATTTTATAGATAAGGAAACTGAAGCACAGAGATGTTAATGAACTGGTCCATGGTCACATACCTGGCAAGTCTGAGCTTTGGTTTGAACCTACAAACCCAAAGTCATGCCAGTTTGTGCTAGATTATGTTGCACTGTGTGCCTCTCGCGTACCCATTAGGCAGGGATCCTGGGGGAGTGGTGCTCAGTCCTCACTGCACAGAAACACCAGCTGGGCAGCTTTTACAAATTCCTGACACCTGAGCCTGACCACCAGGGGTTCGGATCTAATTGGTCCAGAGTGCGATCCTATTACGCAGAGTCATAGAGGAATGGCCAGCACTGCCCGGGGGTCAGATCGCGTCTTCCCTGGGGTCCTTTCCAACTATGATGCATTATTTGGGTGAAGTAGAACCTGTTTTACTACCAAGCATGTAAGGACTTAAATATAACATGTAGATGTGTTCCCAATTGTTATCTTAGGCCCTGTGGAGGTAATGTCTGAGCTCAATCCTGAAAGGCAAGTAGATGTTGAACAGGCTAGGAAGGAAGTGAATTACAGCTATGAAGAAATACTCAGGAGACACCTAATGCCAGGGTAAAATTTCAGGAATATAAATTATTAATGAGAGAGTTTTTCCAGAAGTCCTTCCTCGGATTCTCTAACTGCCTGCCTAGTTTCTCCCTCCCTCATCCATGTCTCAGCTCCTAGTCCACTTGGGTCAGAACACCTTTTTTGATGAAAGTACAGAAAATAAGAAGAAAAAAACCTTAGGGCACAGAGTTGCTGGAATGATAAGTCCCTGTGGAAGAGGGAGGGAGAGGGAGAGAATTCTTATTAATTATTGTCTTCAGCTTCTTGAACATGACATTGTCCTGAGCTTGAACCGTGGGGCCGTGGTGTCAATTAGTCATTATAAGTATAGAAGAACTAGTTGGGACTTCTATGTGACTCTCCTGTTAAATCACACAACATCTACCTACCCTGCTTACCAGTTTGAGCCCACAAACTGCCAATAGCACTAATCCTGGAAGCAGAATAATGTAACATTCATTCATCCAGCAAATGCTGAGTGAGGGACTGGGCCCGGCACTAATCTAAGCATGAAGGATGCTGTGAACAAAAAAAAAGACCTTGTCTTCATGGAGCTCTCCAGAGAGAAAGGCAGAAGATCTCTAATGAGACAAGAATAAAGTTGATGTCAGAATCCTCAATAGGATGCAAGAAGACACTACAGAGATGTTTTCCAAGTGTTGAAAGAAAGAAAATTCTGGCCCCAGAATTCTGCATCCAGCTAAGCTACCTGTTAAATAAGGGAGTGAATGGAAGGTAGTGTCACGCATTGTGGGAGGAGGCCTGCAGAAGACGTTCCATGCAACAACCTGCTTTGGAAGACATTGTTGGAGGGAGCTCTCCAGCGAGGAGAAAAATAAAGCCAAGAATGTTTTGAAATACATGGCGTGGAAATAAGTTAGTCAAGCTCTTTGCTATCTAAATAAATAATGACAAAAACAAAAAAGAATATAATAAGCCATAACCCAAACTCTAGACCATACCAACAACAGAAACAAAAAGACCAGAACTAGTGAAACATACCTGGTACATGACTCTTTGGGAGAAAGCAAATAGATATTGATAAGTTTAAGAAGCTGAATGGAGGTAAGAATACATCTTAGCGTGTGAGAAGCAAACCCCAGAAGAATAAAAATAGAATAGAATGTACAACTTTTCAAAACAGTGGGAGAACATTTCTCCATCTAATGAAAGGTGGAAAAGAGTAAAACAAGATAAAAATAGGAAACAGAAAACATGAAATTAAACAGAAATAGTTCTAATATGCTGGTGATGAGAATTTATGTAAATAGGTTAAAACCACCAAAAAAAATTGGATTTTAAAAATAACCTAACATTATATTTCCTACAAAAGAGGCATAAAAGCAGACAGACTTGAAAGGTTAAAAGAAACAGATGAGCCCTGGCTGGTGTGGCTCAGCAGACTGAGTGCTGGCCTGCGAACCAAGGGGTCACTGGTTTGATTACCAGTCAGGGCACACACCTGGGTTGCAGTCCAGGTCCGCAGTAGGGGGCGTGTGAGAGGCAACCGATAGATGTATCTCTAGCACATTGATGTTTCTCTCCCTCTCTACATCCCTTCTCCTCTAAATATATAAATAAATAAATAGGAAAGAAGAAAAAAAGGGGGAAAAGGAAACAGAAATGAGAAAGATACACTAGGCAAACAGGGACCAAAGGGAAGCCAGAGAAACAAGCCCGAGAGCAGACAGAACCCATGCAGGCGTCCCAAAGACACAGAGTGGTAGGAAAAAGAACAGAATAAGCATGGACGTCACATGAACATGCGCATGTACTCAACGCCATAGCTTCAGAAAATAGGTAGCTGGCAAAATTATGGGGAGAAAAAGGTAAATTAACATTTTTAGATATTGAAGCACCTCTTTCAGAAACTATATATCACACAAGCAAAAGAGAAAGAAAGAAAAGAAGAAATAAAGATTTGAAAAATAAGCCTGATAGTAAATATGAATTGAATTGTTCACGCATCAGAAACTGCATATTCTTTTTTTAAAGAACATGTAAAACAGTCACAGGAATGGACCCGGAACTGGACTACAAAGAAAACCTCAGCAAGGTCCAAAGAACTAATATCACTTAGACTTTGTCTGAATATAATATAAAAATATTAAAAATCAATGCAAAAAGTTAGCTTAAACAGCGTCATAATATTCTAAACTAAGACATGTTATTTTATCTAAATAACTCTTCAGATAAAGAGAAAAGTCATAAGGAAATTCTTAAATATTTAAAACCAAATGAAAGTGAAAGCATTTGCGGCTAAAGATATCTAATGCTATAATTAGAGGAGAATTTACAGATATAAATACATTAATAAGAAAACTGGAATTTTAAAAAAATGAGCTAAGTGTTTAACTAAAAATTTAGAAACAAAACAATAAAGTTAGTCTAAAGAAAAAGGTGGAACAAAATAATAACTGATGAACTTGGAAACAAAATATGATAGAGGATGATAATAAACGAAAAGGGATTATTTCTTTCTTTGAAAGACCAGTGAGGGGAAGGGAAAAAGAGGAAAAGGAGACCAAGGAAACTCAAGGTACTACCTCACAGAAGAAAAAGAGATAGTACACAGATGAAACTGAGATTTAAATATTAACAAAAAAAAATACTATAGATTATATCCGGGTAAAGTTTAACACCTAAATATTAATAAATTGCTAGAAGAATATAAACTGCCAAAATTGGCATAAAAAGTTGAATATAACAGTAAAATGAAAGAAAGTAAGTTGGTAATCAACATATTTTCCTCCACCCCCTAAATTCTCTGGCCTTGATAACTCCATAGGTAGGTTTTACCAGACCCTTAAGGAATATAACCCCTATCTGAGGCAAGTTGTTCCAAAAAATAGAAACAGAAAGTTACACAAATCATTTTGTGAAAATGGCATAAACTTGATTCTAAAATTACATTGGACAGTGAAATAAAATAAATTATAGGCTCACTTTACATCTGAACAAAGATACAAAAATTCTAACTATGTAAAGAAATATAAAAGAGGACAAAGAGAGGGCTTTTAAAGTAATTTAGGACAGTTTGGCATCAGAAAATTAATTAATATAAAAGAAAACATACAATTATCTCAGGAGGTGTAGAAAAAGCTTCTGGTAAAGGTCAGTAGCTATTTATGAGAAAAAACTAACAGAAAATTAGGAAGAGAATATTCTCAACTTGACGTTTACCAAAAACCTGCAGAAGGATAGATAGCACACATAGCTGAGAAATTTCAGACTCATCTGCTTTGACACTGGGAAAACAGACGAGGCTGCCCACCGTCGAAGCTGCCTTTAATCATTGTGTTGGAGGCCTGTACCGTCCTGAGAAGGCACGAAACGCACTAGACGTGTCAGGATTGTTAGCGAAGAGAAACATTTACTGACAAGGGAGTTCACCAAGGCTGTCAGGTAAATGATCTCTTGAAAAAATTAAACGCTCCTCGTCACTAGCACGGTCAAGTATTTAAAAACGGTCTCTATGAACCATGCATCTCAGGTTTCATCCCTTTGCAATGTAACTATTCCTCTCCTACCACCACCAAGGCCTCCCACGTGTGACTGACACCGCCTTGAATCCTCCCAACCACTGTTACTCGACTGACATCATGTGGCGCAGTTCCCGCTGAGCACTGCCTGACGCTCTAGCCCCGGAATCATGAGTGGTAAAGTGGTGCGCCTATTCACCAAGTTTTGAGGTAACTTACTATGTATCCATACATAACCAATGTAAGTAAAGAGGAAACATGAAGATGAGTTACAATAACAACAGAAATGATCATGTATCTTGGAATCACCTAACAAAAATGCCCAAAATCATTATGAAAAAGTTTTTAAATCTTTTAAAGGATGTAAAAAAAGACTCAGATAATCAGAGACATGCCATCTTTTAAACAGTTTTACTGAAGGATAATTGGGCATACAATTGACTGCACATTTTAAAGTACACAATTTCATAAGTTTTGATATATGTATACAACCATGAAACCACCACCACAAAAACATAAACACATCCATTGTTCCCGAAATTTTCCTTGTGTCTCTTTGTAATCCTTCCCTCTTAACCTTTTTCTTCACTATCCCCAGGGCGATCATTACCTGTTTTTGTCACTATAGATGAATTTGCCTTTCTAGAATTTTATGTAAATAGAATCATACAGTAATCTTTTGGTCTGGCTTCTTTAACTCAGTATAATAATTTTTTAAAAAGATTTTATTTATTTATTTTTAGAGAGAGGGGAAAGGAGGGAGAAAGAGAGGGAGAGAAACATCAACGTGTGGTTGCTTCTCAGGCACCCCCTGCACTGGGGACCTGACCCACAACCCAGGCACGTGCCCTGACTGGGAATCAAACTGTCAACCCTTTGGTTTGCAGGTCGGCATTCAATCCACTCAGCCACACCAGCTAGGGCTCAGCATAATAATTTTGAAATTCATCTATATTGTTGCATGTATCGATAACTTACTCCTTTTTATTGCTGAGTAATATTCCATTATGTGGATTTCTGATTTTTTTTATCCATTCCTTGTTGATATACATTTGGTTGCTTCCAGTTGTTGGCTAATATAAACAAAGCCTCTATGAACATTCGCATACAAGTCTTTGTATGGACTTATACTTTCATTTCTTTTGCATGCATAGCTAGACATGAAGTGGCCAGGTCACATGGTTGGTGCATGTTTAACTCTTTAAGAAACTGTCAAATGGTGCATATTCTGCTTACTTTCCCATCAGCAGTGTGTGAGAGTTTCCATTGTTCCACCACCTCACCGACACTCGGTTTGACTAGTCTTTCTCGTTTCAGCCGTTCTGGTGGCTATGCAGTGAGACCGCACTGCGGCTCCAGTCTGCATTTCCACAGTGACTGATGATACTGAGCATATTTCAACGTGCTTGTTGGCCGCCCACAGGATGGTTCCTTTGGTGAAGCGTTCAAATACTGAGCCATTTTAAAAAAATTGTTTCTTGTCATATTACAGAGTTATGAGAGCTCTGGATATATTCTGGATACTAGTCATTTATCAAATATATAACTTGAAAATTTTTTCTCCCATTTTCCGGCATGTCTTTTTTATTCTCTTAACAGGTTGTTCAAAGAGTAAAAGTTCTTAATTTTGTTGAAGCCCAACATATCAATTTCTCCTTTTATGAATTATGATTTTGGTATAGTACAGAAATCTGCAATTGTTTGTCTTATTTTATGTGACAGTATATCCTTTCTCTTGGTACATTTTGCTAATGTTACTCATTTGATCTGAGGAAATTTTTTGCTTTGTTTCTGAAATGTTTAGAGGCAGCAGGTGCAATAAAATATTTTCAATTTTTCATTTTTGTGAATTCTAAATACTATGTTACTTTTCTGTATTTTATTAAAACAAATATATTTTGATTAAATAGGATAATTTTCATATGTTTAATTATTTAGTTTAAACAACTTAAATCCTTCATTCACCTAAATAAAAAAGCATTAATCTTCTAAAGAAAAAGCAGTTGTTATATCTATCTTGTATCTTACTTAGCACAAGAATTTATTTTACTAAAAGCAATCATTAAGCATACGGAAAATTGGATTTTTCTTAACAGTTGAATTGTGCACATATTCAATATAAATTTGACTCAAGACTATAATTTACACAATTGTTTTAATTTTTAGTAAATTTTTCATATATCAAAGAAAAAAACCTTTGACTAATACCAGGTCACAAATATTTTCTCTTATGTTTTCTTCTAGAAAATTTAGTGTTTTAGGTTTTACATGTAGGTCTATGACACATTTGAGTTAATTTTTATATATATTGTGAGATATGGATCAAAATTCATTTTTTTGTTTATAGATATCTAATTGTTCTAGCACCATTTGTTGAAAAGACCATTCTTTTCCACTGAGTTGTCCTTGAACTTCTACTGGAAAAACCAGTTGCCCAAATATGTATAGGCCTGCTTCTGGACTCTTCCAGCTCCTCGGTCTGTTTGTTTTATGTCATCGTTCTTGGCCTGCACCTTGAGATTCTAGGAAAAGCAAAGCAAATTAAACCCAAAGTAATCAGTATAAAGGAAATAATAAAGATTAGAGTGAAAATAGATAAACTAGAAAAAAGAGGAACAATGGAAAATAATTCAATGCAACCAAAAGCCAGTTATTTGAGAAGAGCAACAGAACTGAAAATCCCCTAGCCACACTGATCAGCAAAAAAGAGAAGACAGATATCAGCTATATTAGGGACAGTAGAGCTGACAATTCTTAAATTCTGTAGACATTAAGGAGATAATAAGGGAATTCTTTGAACAAGTTTATGCCAACAAATTTGACAACTTAGGTGAAATGGATAAATTTTTCAAAAGACACAAACTACCAAAGCTCACTCAAGAAGAAGTAGATAACTTGAACAGCTTAATATCTATTAGAGAAATAGAATCTGAAATTCAAAATCATCTCACAGAGAAAACTCCAGGCCCCAGTAGCTTTATTGGTGAATTCTCCTGTGTTTAAGAAGATGTAATACCAGTACCTCAGAAGCTCTTCCAGAATATAAAAAGGAGTGAATACTCCCCAGCCCATTCCAAGATGCCCAAATTACCAAGATAATAAATCCAGACATTGCAAGAAAATAAAAGAAAAGACAAAAACAAAAAGAAGCTTCAGAACTACATCCTTCAGGACAGACATCCTTCCTAACAAAATTTTAGTAACATGTTCATAGATAAAATGACCTGGCAATCTAAAATGTCAGTTCTCACCCCGACCAGTGTGGCTCACTTGGTCGGGTGGCATTCTAAAAAGTGAGCGTTTCCCGGTTTAGTCCCCGGTCAGGACGGGGTTTTTTCAAGTAAAAATTTATTAAGTGAAATATATATGCAGAAAACACTAATCATAAGAATATAACACAATGAATTTTTGAAAGGTGAGTAACTGTGAAATACTCAGAGGGAAAACTAAAGCATGACCAGCACACTGCAGGGGCACCACCAGTGCCCCTGCCTTGGTAACTAAAGAATAGCTTTGCTTGTTGGTGGGATGTAAAAGGCAAGAATATAATTAAATAAAAGAAGAACAGTTCCTTGATGATGATGATGTGCTATGAGTAAAGGTTATGACTGAATCAACTTTCTCCACCTGAGGTCTCCAAAAACTACAAAACAAACTAAAAGAAAACAAAGACTGCTGGTGACCCTAGCTTACCAACTCTAGGCATGTCTGAATTCCAGGGGCAGACACAATTTAGGGTCAGACTGCTTCCACTCCTCCACCCCCACTCTTTCCATATCTCTTTTCTGGACCAAGTCCCTTTGGGGACTAAAAGTACCCTTGACTGGTGATAGACTCTCCATTTTCATAGCTGGGCTCTTCTCATCTCTGTTTGCTCGCCTGCTAAATGGGTTTACTTGTCCCATCTAACTCACAAGGATTTGAGGAGGAAGATCAAAATAGGGTAAAGAATGTGAAAACAACTTGCAACATATTATTAAAATAAAAGCCATCATAATTATTATTTTAAAGGAAAAATTTCCAAGTGAGTCCAGCCTAGAATTTTTTAAATCTTTAAATTATTTCATTATTTTTAATGTGAAATATTTAATAAGACATAAGTGTTTTGATTTGTGGGAAAAGATGAGCCCCCAAATTGCACTCTTAAGTGCCCTGGTTTGTGTATATTACTTATTTATTTATGTGTTAAATTTCAAATTACGTGTAATAAACTGTCTGTGGTGCAATGTTATTGATTTTTCTGCATTAAAAGCTGAATTAAATGTGCATTACTCTGGGGTTGGTCACCATAAGGGAAGCTTAAAAAGTTTTGAGGGAGAGTAAGTGAAGACCATTATGGCGCCGTAGACCGCCTCTCCCGTTGATCCCTGTCACCCTGGGGGAGTTTCACTGCGTTTCAGTCGCACACACATCCTTACCTTAATGGTTCCTCTAATGGTACCTAATGGCAGCTTGGCTACATCACTTGCTTGATAAAGAAACAGCTGCCTTCTCCAACCACATCTCAGATGTATTCTAGAAAAGAGTGGTATTTTGGAGTATATTCTGTATGAAATACAAAATTCCTTGGTGAGCCTTGTTTGTTTCATGTTTTTATTAGCTCATTCATTCACTCAACTGATATTTACTGAATATTTGCACTGTTCTAGGCCTTTTGCCAAGTTGTAATTTTCATCAACAAATTATAATACTTATCTCTGTGACCAGTAATTGGAAGTGAATCACTATCTACTTGTTGTCCTTGGAGAATATTAAGATATTGGGAGAGTAAAGACGCAGAGCTCTGCGTTAAATTCCCACCTTCATTACCTTCCGGCTGGGTGACTTTGGTCAAGTTATTTTTAAAATATAATCAAGCTTTTCTTTATGGTCTAGAATGTGATCAACGTTATAAAGGTAACACCTATATCTAAAAAAAATGATAGTTACTGTGTGTAGGGTGAAGGTTTGGTATGGTACACTAAATGAGTGCAATAAATTTTATTTATTAGAATTTTTATGTTACTATAGATTTTTTCCTTTATCTTTCAAATTAAAAATGTGACCAGGCTGTGTTTAGGTCTTGTTGAAACTAATTTTAGCTGATGCTCTGCTTTACTGTCTTCAGCCCTTGAATGTTTTCCTGCCTTGATTCTTTATCACTCCTATTCCATCAGTTCTGTGCTCTCCATCCGGGATTCCTATTACAGGGCCCTTTAGTTACAATTCCAAAATTCTAAAATCTTTGAAAACCAAAATCTTTCTTATAAGCTGGCAACACTTATTTGGCAGTAAACCGCAACTTGACATGATGTGAGACTACGTATCATCGTTATTATTTCCTTCAGTGTTTTACTGCAGAAATGTAATATTTTTGATTACAGAGTGCTGACCTTGACCTTGCTGGGATGTGTGTCTAAGATCAGTGTACGCACCACATCCTCTCTCTAAAGTCCCCAAACCCTAAATCCTGAAGCACATCTGGCTCCAAGGGCTTTCAGTAGGGATGGTTGGTCCACGCATCTATCCTGGATCTCCTCAATTGGTCCGCCACCTCACTCTTGGCTTCGTTGTTACTATACTTATCCTCTGAGTTCTAGGTGAATTTTTTAAGTTTGTCTTCTTCGCCAAATTAATTTTGGGCAGCTCTGCCTCCAATGTGGCTTTTCTTTTGGCATTTGTAGCTTCCTTCTCCATTAAAATATTTCCTGACCTCGGAGAGATTCTTCCTTATGACTTCTCGCTTGGTATCGGCCAACGTTCCCTTTAGTTTGGCAGGGTAAGGACGGGAAGCAGAAGTTCTGCTTGCCAGAGCCTTTCACATGCAAGAAACAGAAACCTGGCTGCAAGTGGCTTGAGAGGAAAAAGGACTTTATTGGAAAGGCACAGGGGAGCTGACAGACGTAAAGGAGAGTCCTAGGAGCTAAGACACCTTCAGGGACCTCAGAGAGAGAGGAACCAGGAGACTCATGCTGCCCGGTCATATTCTCTCTTTCTCTCTCTTCTCTTCCCTCTCTCTCTCTCTCTATCTCCCCCTCTCTCTTTCCCCCTTAGCCTCACTGGCTTCATTTTCTCCTATTGCAGTAAAAATTTTGTCTCCTTGTTAGCAACATGAAAACATGGACACCAGCCACACCAATTCACACCCTTTCAGCTCTGTAACCCAAGAGGTGCTAGAATGTCTCTCTCTAGCTTCATGGAAACATTTCAAGGATAAACGTGTTGGTCCCAGGCCTGTGCCCATGGGATGAGGCCAATTATCAGAAGAAATGAGGGCAAGATGCAGAGAGATTAAACAATAACATCCATGAATAGCATCATAAATTTTGTAAAATGTCGTGCAAATTTCCTTTGAGAAAGTTGGAGAATGCCTCCCGATTCTCCAGGGAGGTTTTCTTCTTTTGATTCGCAGCTTCTTTTCATGGATACAGTGATGTCTCTGTGTTTGCTCACTTGGGAGAGAGCCCCACGGGGTGGGTGTCCGGGGGGACGCCTGGCGCAGCTGTCTGCTCAGAGGGGAAGCCCTGTTGTGCTGGCTTCCTGCCTGCTGTGTCTGCCCCCGCTCACCCTCCACGCTAGGAGTGGAAAAGCATCCGACTATCAAGAGTTTGCCTTGCACCGGTTCCGGAAACATTTCAATGGCGCCTTTACAGAGTGTTGTTGGGTTTCTGTTTGTTACAGGTAACCCAAATCCCACTCAGACTGGTTTAAAAATAAGGAGGACTTGTTGGATCCCATGACTGGAGAAGTCCATCACTCGGGGGTGGTTATACATCATGTGACCAGGGCTCTGGCTTTGCTTCTGGGGATTCCCTGGGCACGTTCTTCCCCAGTTGGACTCATCTTAAGCTGGAGGCAAGATGGCCACCATGGTTCTAATCCTCACCTGACAACATCCAGAGGAAGACAGATGGTCTTCTGACAAAAAAGATGTAACTTTTTCAGAAGCCACCAGCAAACTTCTCTTTACATCTTAATGGCTCCAGTTGGTAACCAACTCTTTTGTGAACCCATCCCTTGCTCAGGGAAGTGCTGTGTGTTCATGGACTGGGTTCCTGAACCAATCAATGTCGGGGGCTAAAAATTCCCTAAGCCAAGCAAGCCAGTGCCTGGTGCTGGGCATGAGGTCAGCTCCCCTTGATGAACATGGGCTTGTAAGGGACTATGGAAACCAGAATGAAACCTGGGATGCTTCTAGGAAGGAGGAAATGGGTAGTGCGTTGGAGACCCACAAAAAACACTCACCTGGTTTCCACATCCCATGCAAGTCCTTGCCATTTTAAACTCTGTTGGGAATTCCCCATGAGGACTGGGGATGGGATAAATTTAATGCTTATATACCCACCTAGCTATTTTACCCCCAGACCCTTAGAGGCCACCCACCTCAAATTCCTCATTTTACAGAGAAGAAAACTGAAGCTCAGAGAGACCAGCCAAGTCACACTGTGGCTACAGCTGACTGGAAAATTATTTAAATCTTCCCAGCTCTTTTTCTGAAACCCATCTGTGATGGTTAATTTCATGAGTCAACTTGGCTAGGTCGAGGTAGCCAGATATTTGGTCAAACATTATTGTAGATCCTTCTTCATGGGTAAATTATAGATGAAATTAAGGTTTAAAACAGTAGACTTAGAGTAGAGCAGGTTACCCTCCATGATATGGTCAGGCCTCATTCAGTCAATTGATGGTCTAGAGAAAGGACTGACTTCCCCGGAAGAAGAGGGATTTCTTCTAGCAGGCAACATTGGGCTCTTGCTGCAACTCTTCCCTGAGCCCCGAGTCTGCTGGCCTGCCCTACAGATTCTGGACTTGTTAGCCTCCACACTCACTTGAGCCAATTCCTTAAAACAAATCTCCTTCTCTATGTCAGGACACATCCTGCTGGCTCTGTTTCTCTGGAGAGCCCTGACTGATTCCAGCTGGTCTGAACTGCTCTTTGCCCTGACCTCAGACCCAGCCGCCTGGAAGCGTTGTCCCTGGGGTGTGCTGTCTTTTCCACGTAGCCCTGCTGCTGCTGGTCCAGACTGCCTGCCCGGGACCTGGTCCTTTCTCTTGGGGGTGGGCGTGGGAGGTGGGGGGGGGGTGCTGTTTAGCAATGAGTTTAGAATTAGTTTATAGTAGCATAAACTATAGCAGTGATTTTCAACCTTTTTCATCTCATGGCATACATAACCTACCCATATTTTGCCATATAATGCACAATTTTTGCCCAAATTTTTGAGGGAAACATGAGGATGTGCATTATACATGAGTAGTACTAATTCCGTATCTATATAAATGTTTTTAATTCTTTTATTTATGCTTATGCGTTAAAAGTGTAACTCCAGCCCTGGCTGGTGTGACTCAGTGGGTTGAGCACCGGCTTGTGAATGAAAGGTCGTGGGATCGATTCCCAGTCAGAGCACATGCCTGGGTTGCAGGCCAGGTCCCCAGTTAGGGGTGTGTGAGAGGCAGTGGGTTTATGTTTCACTCCCTCTCTTTCTCCCTCCCTTCGCATTTTTCTAAAAAAAAAAAAAATCTTAAAAAAAAAGCGTAATTCCAGAAAGCAGTAACAATATCCGTATGCAAAATAATACCCTGGAATACGATACATTGGTTTCATATATAAATAAAAAATTGAATTAAAAAATTAAAAGATTTTTTTCCTGAAAGTTTGGGTCAAAAATGTGGGTGCGCATGCTACACAACAAAATGCAGTGAGTGCTAACATTATGCAGCACACCAAAAAATATATATTTTTGCCCATCTGATCAAAAAAATAGGTATAAAAATAAGCATAATAGGCAAAATAGGTATAATAGGTAAAAATAGGTATAATAAGTATAATAGGTATGATTTATTCACACCAAATGGCTATTGCTGTGTTGGCTGTTGTCATTTTTTTTATTGGACAAGCTAAGGGAAAAGAGGTCCGTGCCCCTGAGTAAATAGTTGGGTATTGCAAATTTTAAAAATTCTTATGGCACACCAGTTGAAAATCGCTGTGATATAGTATTATTTACAGAATTAGCAAAGTAACTAGTTTTTTAGTTGGTGATGAGTTAATGGAGTGTACAGAGATTACTGTCAGAAGCTTTCCCAACTGCACCAAGGGTGTGACAGCAGAAAAGAGGCTGCCCTGTGGGAGATCACAGTCAGGTTCAACATCAGCAGGGATCCCTTTCTCCCTGCTGTGTCTCTTTCTGTTTGGAGCAATTTAGCCCTGGGGTCAGGATCTGCTATATGCCATCAGGCTCCCTGCAGTTACCCCACTGGCTGCCACTCCCATTCCCACACCCATTCCCCCAGAGCTTCCTTTGGGGGCATTATCCCTCCCCAATTGTGGGTGGGTAATTGTGATGGTGCTCTCCTGTGGGAGTTCAAAGGGCCAGACCCGTCTCTCTTGGCTTCTGTTCAGCCACAGCATGAATATGTGACCCCAGCTCAGTCAACCAGGTACTCTCTCCTAGGACTTTAAATCTTGAGCAAATGACATGAGACTAAGACAGGTAGGTTGGCGCTGTCCATTGCAACCGAGGCAAAAGAGGCATCAATATCTTGAACAGACCTCTCTGGTTATAAGACAATTTCCAGACTTTCTGTGAACTTTATCCATCTTCTTGGCCCTCAAGAGCATTCTTGGTTCTTCCCAATTCTAAGTCTGACTGTCACGTTCCCATCAATTCTGACTGCCCTGTAAGCCCTTGCTTAAGGTGTCCAGAATTGGCTTCTATAACTGGCAACCAAGCCCCCTGCCTGATACAGAGCCCTGGGTGCTGTTTTTGGCTCTGCTTCTAACTGAGTGATAAGTTATTGCACTTCTGTGAGTCTCAGTTTCCTCATAGGTGAAATTAGGGACTGAGATTAGATGTGTGTTCAGCAAATATTTTTCATCCACAAAAAAACTTTTGTGCAGACTAAATCTTCCTATGGGAGAAGGTAAATCATAATACTGGTCAATGTATCACTGCTCTGGCTAAAGGGTTTCAAAGCTCCAGAATCCTGTCCTCTTAGCTCTTTCTCAATAGCACCCCCACTGTAACTTCTCTTTATCGTATGGGAAGGGTTTACTCTTCCCCTCTCTCATTCAATGAAAGATAACCTGGGTTGACTTAATGAACTCAGGGACACATCACATCCACAGTGTCTCATTGACACAGACCCTTTTCTTCAGAAACAAATGTGCTAAGCAAAAACCTGTGAAGTATTTCCTTGTAGTATGGTGATTACCATTGGGAGTGGATAAATGGTGATGGAAGAAGACTTGACTTGGGGTGGGGAACACACGATAATATATATAGTTGATGTATTTACAATTGCACACCTGAAACCTATATAATTTTATTAACCAATATCATCTGTATAAATTCAATTTTTAAAAATGTGCTAAGCAAACCCTGTGAAGTGTTTACCCACACACACAAATAGTCAATCAATTTAGCTACCAAGTTTTAAGAAGATTTTTATTGTGGAGAAGGCACAACAAAACCACAAAAAGCAATCAAATTTTAGAGTGGCGAATCTTTTGCAACCCTCTTTAAAGGATTTATGAACATATGTCTTGCCCATTTTTGGTTATTTCATTTGGTCTTTAAGGCCAAATTTTTCTCCTTCATGAAAAATACATAAATTAGTACTTTTTGTGGGTAAACCAAAACTAGTGTAACTTCTGCCAGTAAGATCTAGTGTATTTAACATAATGTGAGAAACTAAACACCATCCCTCTCCTTGGCCTGTTGTACCAGGTACTGTGCTAAGAATATGTTCACATAACCTCATTTATTCTTAAGCAATTCTCTGGAAAGTTGTCATTTATGATTCCTGTTTATAGCTGAGGACACTGAGGCTCAGAGATGTTAAGTAACTTACCTAAGCTCACACAACTACTAAATAACCACTCACTGTATGGCTCCAAAGCATATGTTCTTACAAACAGGATATTCTACTAATCTAGATAATGCTATGCAGTAGGACCTTTTTAAATGTGGAATAAGTTGACTAGATATTTCAGTGGTTACCCTCCAGCTTTCCGACCTAGATATGCCTTAAAGGGAAGACCTAGAACTCCTAGCTAAAGAAGCCCCAGAGACCTCAGATACCTCTCTTGGGTCCCAAGTGCCTTTGCAGGGATACTAGCAGAGTTAGTTCTTAAAAGGAGCCATCTTCTTTCTCTTCTATAGTCAGTTGAAATTTCCTCTGGGATTGCAAACTAATTTTAACAAACTATAATCAGGAAGAGGAAATTGCAATTAAAAATAACTCGTAAAAATGAATTCCCTGAATCTATTCTATGTTACTTTACATATACCATCAAACAGTGACTGAAAATAATTATAGGATTATGGGATATGAAAGATGAAGATAATTATAACCTTACTCAAACAATCCTAATTTTTATTCTTGGTTATCAAACATTTTGTCTGTGTTGGCTGTTTCCATTTT